>CM026400.1:51424272-51450699 GCA_014843695.1 Archivesica marissinica
CTGTTTGGTGTGGTATAACATGTACTGTGATTCCTGTTTGGTGTGGTATAACATGTACTGTGATTTCTGTTTGGTGTGGTATAACCTGTACTTTGATCCCTGTTTGGTGTGATATAACCGGTGCTGTGATTCCTGTTTGGTGTGGTATAACCTGTACTGTGATCCCTGTTTCGTGTGGTATAAACTGTACTGTGATTCCTGTTTGGTGTTGTATAATCTGTACTGTGATTCCTGTTTGTGTGGTATAACCTGTATTGTGATTTCTGTTTGGTGTGGTATAACCTGTACTGTAATTCTTGTTTGGTGTGGTATAACCTGTACTGTGATCCCTGTATGGTGTAGTATAGCCTGTACTGTGATTCTTGTTTGGTGCAGTATAACCTGTACTTTGATTCTTGTTTGGTGTGGTATAACCTGTACTGTGATTCCTGTGTGGTGTGGTATAATCTGTACTGTGATTCATGTTTGTGTGGTATAACTTGTACTGTGATTCCTGTTTGGTGTGGTATAACCTGTACTGTGATTCATGTTTGGTGCAGTATAACCTGTACTGTGATCCCTGTTTAGTGTGATATAACATGTACTGTGATTCAAGTTTGGTGCAGTATAACCTGTACTGTGATTCCAGTTTGCTGTGGTATAATCTGTACTGTGATTCCTGTTTGGTGTGGTATTTGTGATTCACTATTTGTGTGATATAACCTGTACTGTGATTCCTGTTTGGTGTGGTATAATATGTACTGTGATTCCTGTTTGGTGTGGTATTTGTGTTTCATGATTGGTGTGATATAACCTGTACTGTGATTCCTGTTTGGTTTGGTATAATCTGTACTGTGAATCCTGTTTGGTGTGGTATAACCTGTACTGTGATTCCTGTTTGGTGTGGTATAACCTGTACTGTGTTTCCTGTTTGGTGTGGTATAATATGTACTGTGATTCCTGTTTGGTGTGGTATTTGTGATTCATGCTTGGTGTGATATAACCTGTACTGTGTTTCCTGTTTGGTGTGGTATAATATTTACTGTGATTCCTGTTTGGTGTGGTATTTGTGATTCATGCTTGGTGTGATATAACCTGTACTGTGATTCCTTTTTTGTGTGGTATAATATGTACTGTGATTCCTGTTTGGTGTTGTATTTGTTGTGATTCATGTTTGGTGTGGTATAACCTGTACTGTGATTCCTGTTTGTTGTGGTATAATCTGTACTGTGATTCTTGTTTGGTGTTGTATATTGTTGTGATTCATGTTTGGTGTTGTATAATCTGTACTTTGATTCCTGTTTGGTGTGGTATAACCTGTAATGTGATACCTGTTTGGTGTGGTATAACCTGTACTTTTATTCCTGTTTGGTGTGGTATAATCTGTAATGTGATTTCTGTTTTGTGTGGTATAATCTGTACTGTGATTCCTGTTGGTGTGGTATATTATGTACTGTGATTCCTGTTTGGTGTGGTATAATCTGTACTGTGATTCCTGTTTGTTGTGGTATAATCTGTACTGTGATTCATGTTTTTTGTGGTATATCCTGTACTGTGATTCCTGTTTGGTGTGGTATAGTCTGTATTGTGATTCATGTTTGGTGTGGTATAATCTGTACTGTGATTCCTGTTTGGTGTGGTATAATTGTACTGTGATTCCTGTTTTGGTGTGGTATTGTTGTGATTCCTGTTTTGTGTGGTATAACCTGTGTTGTGATTCCTGTTTTGTGTGGTATAATCTGTAATGTGATTCCTGTTTGTTGTGGTATAATATGTACTGTGATTTCTGTTTGGTGTGGTATAATCTGTACTGTGATTACTGTTTGTTGTGGTATAATCTGTGCTGTGATTCCTGTTTGGTGTGGTATAATCTGTACTGTGATTCATGTTTGGTGTGGTATAATCTGTACTGTGATTCCTGTTTGGTGTGGTATTGTTGTGATTCATGTTTGGTGTGGTATAACATGTACTGTGATTTCTGTTTGGTGTGTTATAACCTGTAATTTGATTCCTGTTTGGTGTGGTATAATCTGTGATGTGATTACTGTTTGGTGTGGTATAACCTGTACTGTGATTCCTGTTTGGTGTGGTATAAACTGTTCTGTGATTCCTGTTTGGTGTGGTATAAAATGTGCTGTGATCCCTGTTTGGTGTGGTATAAACTGTACTGTGATTCCTGTTTGGTGTTGTATAATCTGTACTGTGATTCCTGTTTGTGTGGTATAACCTGTTTTGTGATTTTTCTGTTTGGTGTGGTATAACCTGTACTGTGATTCTTGTTTGGTGTGGTATAATCTGTACTGTGATTCCTGTTTGGTGTGGTATGTGTTGTGATTCTTGTTTGGTGTGATATAGCCTGTACTTTGATTCTTGTTTGGTGTGGTATATCCTGTACTGTGATTCATGTTTGGTGTGGTATAATCTGTACTGTGATTCCTGTTTGGTGTGGTATAATCTGTACTGTGATTCATTTTTGTTGTGGTATATTCTGTACTGTGATTTCTGTTTTGTGTGGTATAATATGTATTGTGATTCATGTTTGGTGTGGTATAATCTGTACTGTGATTCCTGTTTGGTGTGGTATAACTGTACTGTGATTCCTGTTTTGGTGTGGTATTGTTGTGATTCATGTTTGGTGTGGTATAACCTGTGCTGTGATTCCTGTTTGGTGTGGTATAACCTGTAATGTGATTCGTGTTTGGTGTGGTATAATATGTAATGTGATTTCTGTTTGTTGTGGTATAACCTGTACTTTGATCCCTGTTTGTTGTGGTATAACCTGTGCTGTGATTCCTGTTTGGTGTGGTATAACCTGTACTGTGATTCATGTTTGGTGTGGTATAAGCTGTACTGTGATTCCTGTTTGGTGTGGTATAACATGTAATGTGATTCCTGTTTGGTGTGGTATAATATGTACTGTGATTTCTGTTTGGTGTGTTATAGCCTGTACTTTGATCCCTGTTTGGTGTGGTATAATCTGTGCTGTGATTACTGTTTGGTGTGGTATAATCTGTACTGTGATTCCTGTTTGGTGTGGTATAAACTGTTCTGTGATTCCTGTTTGGTGTGGTATAAAATGTGCTGTGATTCCTGTTTGGTGTGGTATAAACTGTACTGTGATTCCTGTTTGTGTTGTATAATCTGTACTGTGATTCCTGTTTGTGTGGTATAATATGTACTGTGATTTTTGTTTGGTGTGGTATTGTTGTGATTTGTTGGTGTGGTATAACCTGTACTGTGATCCTGTTTGGTGTGGTATAACTGTACTGTGATTCCTGTTTGGTGTGGTATAGCCTGTACTTGATTCGTGTTTGGTGTGGTATAACCTGTACTGTGATTCCTGTTTGGTGTGGTATAACCTGTACTGTGATTCCTGTTTGGTGTGGTATAACTGTACTGTGATCCCTGTTTGTGTGGTTATAATCTGTACTGTGATTCCTGTTTGGTGTGGTATAATCTGTACTGTGATTCCTGTTTGGTGTGGTATAATCTGTACTGTGATTCCTGTTTGGTGTGGTATAACTGTACTGTGATTCCTGTTTTGTGTGTTATAACCTGTACTGTGATTCCTGTTTGGTGTGGTATAACCGGTGCTGTGATTCCTGTTTGGTGTGGTATAACCTGTACTGTGATTCCTGTTTGGTGTGGTATAACATGTACTGTGATTTCTGTTTGGTGTGGTATAACCTGTACTGTGATTCCTGTTTGTTGTGGTATAACCTGTGCTGTGATTCCTGTTTGGTGTGGTATAACCTGTACTGTGATTCATGTTTGGTGTGGTATAAGCTGTAGTGTGATTCCTGTTTGGTGTGGTATAACATGTACTGTGATTCCTGTTTGGTGTGGTATAATATGTACTGTGATTTCTGTTTGGTGTGGTATAACCTGTACTTTGATTCCTGTTTGGTGTGATATAACCTGTGCTGTGATTACTGTTTGGTGTGGTATAACCTGTACTGTGATTCCTGTTTGGTGTGGTATAATCTGTACTGTGATTCCTGTTTGTTGTGGTATAATCTGTACTGTGATTCATGTTTGTTGTGGTATATCCTGTACTGTGATTCTTGTTTGGTGTGGTATAACCTGTACTTTGATTCTTGTTTGGTGTGGTATAACCTGTACTGTGATTCCTGTTTTGGTGTGGTATAACCTGTACTGTGATTCCTGTTTGGTGTGGTATAACCTGTGCTGTGATTCCTGTTTGGTGTGGTATAACCTGTACTGTGATTCTTGTTTGGTGTGGTATAACATGTACTGTGATTTCTGTTTGGTGTGGTATAACCTGTACTGTGATCCCTGTTTTTTGTGGTATAACCTGTGCTGTGATTCCTGTTTGGTGTGGTATAACCTGTACTGTGATTCATGTTTGGTGTGGTATAATCTGTACTGTGATTCCTGTTTGGTGTGGTATAACATGTACTGTGATTCCTGTTTGGTGTGGTATAACATGTACTGTGATTTCTGTTTGGTGTGGTATAACCTGTACTGTGATCCCTGTTTGGTGTGGTATAACCTGTGCTGTGATTACTGTTTGGTGTGGTATAACCTGTACTGTGATTCCTGTTTGGTGTGGTATAATCTGTACTGTGATTCCTGTTTGGTGTGGTATAAAATGTACTGTGATTCCTGTTTGGTGTGGTATAAACTGTACTGTGATTCCTGTTTGGTGTTGTATAATCTGTACTGTGATTCCTGTTTGTGTGGTATAACCTGTATTGTGATTTCTGTTTGGTGTGGTATAACCTGTACTGTAAATCTTGTTTGGTGTGGTATAACCTGTACTGTGATCCCTGTATGGTGTGGTATAGCCTGTACTGTGATTCTTGTTTGGTGCAATATAACCTGTACTTTGATTCTTGTTTGGTGTGGTATAACCTGTACTGTGATTCCTGTGTGGTGTGGTATAATCTGTACTGTGATTCATGTTTGTTTGGTATAACTTGTACTGTGATTCCTGTTTGGTGTGGTATAACCTGTACTGTGATTCATGTTTGGTGCAGTATAACCTGTACTGTGATCCCTGTTTAGTGTGGTATAACATGTACTGTGATTCATGTTTGGTGCAGTATAACCTCTACTGTGATTCCTGTTTGCTGTGGTATAATCTGTACTGTGATTCCTGTTTGGTGTGGTATTTGTGATTCACTATTTGTGTGATATAACCTGTACTGTGATTCCTGTTTGGTGTGGTATAATATGTACTATGATTCCTGTTTGGTGTGGTATTTGTGTTTCATGATTGGTGTGATATAACCTGTACTGTGATTCCTGTTTGATTTGGTATAATCTGTACTGTGAATCCTGTTTGGTGTGGTATAACCTGTACTGTGATTCCTGTTTGGTGTGGTATAACCTGTACTGTGATCCTTATTTGGTGTGGTATAACCTGTACTGTGATCCCTGTTTGGTGTGGTATAACCTGTACTGTGATCTCTGTTTGGTGTGGTATAATATGTACTGTGATTCCTGTTTGGTGTGATATAACCTGTATTGTGATTCCTGTTATGTGTGGTATAATCTGTAATGTGATTCCGTTTGTTGTGGTATAAACTGTACTGTGATTCCTGTAACGTGTGGTATAAACTGTACTGTGAATCCTGATTGGTGTGATATAACCTGTACTGTGATCCATGTTTTGTGTGGTATAACCTGTACTGTGATTCATGTTACGTGTGGTATAATCTGTACAGTGATTCCTGTTTGGTGTGGTATAACCTGTACTGTGATTCCTGTTTGGTGTGGTATAACCTGTACTGTGATCCCTGTTTTGTGTGGTATAACCTGTACTGTTATTCCTGTTTGGTGTTGTATAACCTGTACTTTGATCCCTGTTTTGTGTGGTATAACCTGTATTGTGAATCCTGTTATGTGTGGTATAACCTGTACTGTGATTCCTGTTTGGTGTGGAATAATCTGTACTGTAATTTCTGTTTGGTGTTGTATAATCCGTACTGTGATTCCTGTTTGGTGTGGTATGATCTGTAATGTGATCCCTGTTTGGTTTGGTATAACCTGTACTGTGATTCCTGTTTGGTGTTGCTTAACATGTACTGTGATCCCTGTTTGGCGTGGTATAATCTGTACTGCGATACCTGTTTTGTGTGGTATAATATGTACTGTGATTCCTGTTTGGTGTGGTATTTGTGATTCATGCTTGGTGTGATATAACCTGTACTGTGATTCCTGTTTGGTGTGGTATAATCTGTACTGTGATTTCTGTTTGGTGTTATATAATCTGTACTGTGATTCCTGTTTGACGTGGTATAACCTGTACTGTGATTCCTATTTGGTATGTTATAACCTGTACTGTGATTCCTGTTTGGTGTGGTATAACCTGTACTGTGATCCCTGTTTGGTGTGGTATTACCGATGCTGTGATTCCTGTTTGGTGTGGTATAACCTGTACTGTGATTCCTGTTGGTGTGGTATAACCTGTACTGTGATTCCTGTTTGGTGTGGTATAATCTGTACTGTGATTCCTGTTTTGTGTGGTATAATCTGTAGTGTGATTCCTGTTTGGTGTTGTATAATCTGTACTGTGATTCCTATTTGGTGTGGTATTTGTGATTCATGCTTGGTGTGATATAACGTGTACTGTGATTCCTGTTTGGTGTGGTATAACCTGTACTGTGATCCTTATTTGGTGTGGTATAACCTGTACTGTGATCCCTGTTTGGTGTGGTATAACCTGTACTGTGATCTCTGTTTGGTGTGGTATAATATGTACTGTGATTCCTGTTTGGTGTGATATAACCTGTATTGTGATTCCTGTTATGTGTGGTATAATCTGTAATGTGATTCCGTTTGTTGTGGTATAAACTGTACTGTGATTCCTGTAACGTGTGGTATAAACTGTACTGTGAATCCTGATTGGTGTGATATAACCTGTACTGTGATCCATGTTTTGTGTGGTATAACCTGTACTGTGATTCATGTTACGTGTGGTATAATCTGTACAGTGATTCCTGTTTGGTGTGGTATAACCTGTACTGTGATTCCTGTTTGGTGTGGTATAACCTGTACTGTGATCCCTGTTTTGTGTGGTATAACCTGTACTGTTATTCCTGTTTGGTGTTGTATAACCTGTACTTTGATCCCTGTTTTGTGTGGTATAACCTGTATTGTGAATCCTGTTATGTGTGGTATAACCTGTACTGTGATTCCTGTTTGGTGTGGAATAATCTGTACTGTAATTTCTGTTTGGTGTTGTATAATCCGTACTGTGATTCCTGTTTGGTGTGGTATGATCTGTAATGTGATCCCTGTTTGGTTTGGTATAACCTGTACTGTGATTCCTGTTTGGTGTTGCTTAACATGTACTGTGATCCCTGTTTGGCGTGGTATAATCTGTACTGCGATACCTGTTTTGTGTGGTATAATATGTACTGTGATTCCTGTTTGGTGTGGTATTTGTGATTCATGCTTGGTGTGATATAACCTGTACTGTGATTCCTGTTTGGTGTGGTATAATCTGTACTGTGATTTCTGTTTGGTGTTATATAATCTGTACTGTGATTCCTGTTTGACGTGGTATAACCTGTACTGTGATTCCTATTTGGTATGTTATAACCTGTACTGTGATTCCTGTTTGGTGTGGTATAACCTGTACTGTGATCCCTGTTTGGTGTGGTATTACCGATGCTGTGATTCCTGTTTGGTGTGGTATAACCTGTACTGTGATTCCTGTTGGTGTGGTATAACCTGTACTGTGATTCCTGTTTGGTGTGGTATAATCTGTACTGTGATTCCTGTTTTGTGTGGTATAATCTGTAGTGTGATTCCTGTTTGGTGTTGTATAATCTGTACTGTGATTCCTATTTGGTGTGGTATTTGTGATTCATGCTTGGTGTGATATAACGTGTACTGTGATTCCTGTTTGGTGTTGTGTAATATGTACTGTGATTCCTGTTTGGTGTGGTATATGTGATTCATGCTTGGTGTGATATAATCTGTACTGTGATTCCTGTTTTGTGTGGTATAATCTGTACTGTGATTCCTGTTTGGTGTTGTATAATCTGTACTGTGATTCCTATTTGGTGTGGTATAACCTGTACTGTGATCCCTGTTTGGTGTGGTATCACCTGTACTATGGTTCCTGTTTGATGTGGTATAACCGGTGCTGAGATTCCTGTTCGGTGTAGTATAACGTTTACTGTGATCCCTGTATGGTGTGGTATAGCCTGTACTGTGATTCCTGTTTGTGTGGTATAACATGTACTGTGATTTCTGTTTGGTGTGGTATAATATGTATTTTGATATCTGTTTGGTGTGATATAACCTGTATTGTGATTCCTGTTATGTGTGGTATAATCTGTACTGTGATTCTTGTTTGGTGTGGTATAACCTGTACTGTGATCCCTGATTTGTGTGGTATAGCCTGTACTGTGATTCTTGTTTGGTGCAGTATAATCTGTACTGTGATTCTTGTTTGGTGTGGTATAACCTGTACTGTGATTCCTGTGTGGTGTGGTATAATCTGTACTGTGATTCATGTTTGTGTGGTATAACCTGTACTGACATTCTTGTTTGGTGTGATATAACCTCTACTGTAATTCATGTTTGGTGCAGTATATCCTGTACTGTGATTCCTGTTAGGTGTGGAATCGTCTGTACTGTGATTCATGTTATGTGTGGTATAATCTGTACTGTCATTCCTGTTTGGTGTGGTATAATATGTACTGTGATTCCTATTTGGTGTGGTATATGTGATTCCTGTTTGGTGCAGTATAACCTGTACTGTGATTCCTGTTATGTGTGGTATAATCTGTAATGTGATTTCGTTTGTTGTGGTATAATCTGTACTGTGATTTCTGGTTGGTGTGGTATAACCTGTAATGTGATTCCTGTTTGGTGTGTTATAATCTGTACTGTGATTCCTGTTACGTGTGGTAAAACCTGTACTGTGATTCCTGTTTGGTGTTGTATAACCTGTACTGTGATCCCTGTTTTGTGTGGTATAACCTGTACTGTGAATCCTGTTATGTGTGGTATGACCTGTACTGTGATCCCTGTTTGGTGTGGTATAACCTGTACTGTGATTCATGTTTGGTGCATTATAACCTGTACTGTGATCCCTATTTGGTGTGGTATAATCTGTACTGTGATTCATGTTTGGTGTGGTATAACCAGTACTGTGATTCCTGTTTGGTGTGGTAGAACCTGTACTGTGATCCCTGTTTGGTGTGGTATAACCTGTACTGTGATTCCTGTTTGGTGTGGAATAACCTGTACTGTGATTCATGTTTTGTTCAGTATAAACTGTACTGTGATTCCTGTTTTGTGTGGTATAATCTGTAGTGTGATTCCTGTTTGGTGTTGTATAATCTGTACTGTGATTCCCATTTGGTGTGATATTTGTGATTCATGCTTGGTGTGATATAACCTGTACTGTGATTCCTGTTTGGTGTGGTATAATATGTACTGTGATTCCTGTTTTGTGTGGTATAATCTGTACTGTGATTCATGTTTGGTGCAGTATAACCTGTACTGTGATTCTTTTTTGGTGTGGTATAACCTGTACTGTGATTCCTGTGTGGTGTGGTATAATCTGTACTGTGATTCATGTTTGTGTGGTATAACCTGTACTGTGATTCCTGTTTGGTGTGATATAACCTGTACTGTAATTCATGTTGATGCAGTATAACCTGTACTGTGATTCCTGTTAGGTGTGGTATCGTCTGTACTGTGATTCATGTTATGTGTGGTATAATCTGTACTGTCATTCCTGTTTGGTGTGGTATAATATGTACTGTGATTCCTGTTTGGTGTGGTATTTGTGATTCCTGTTTGGTGTGATATAACCTGTACTGTGATTCCTGTTATGTGTAGTATAATCTGTAATGTGATTCCGTTTGTTGTGGTATAATCTGTACTGTGATTTCTGGTTGGTGTTGTATAACCTGTAATGTGATTCCTGTTTGTTGTGGTATAATATGTAATGTGATTCCTATTTGGTGTGGTATTTGTGATTCATGCATGGTGTGATATAACCTGTACTGTGCTTCCTCCTGTTTTGTGTGGTATAATCTGTACTGTGATTCATGTTACGTGTGGTGTAACCTGTTCTGTGATTCCTGTTTGGTGTTGTATAACCTGTACTGTGATCCCTGTTTTGTGTGGTATAACATGTACTGTGAATCCTGTTATGTGTGGTATAACCTGTACTGTGATCCCTGTTTGGTGTGGTATAACCTGTACTGTGATTCATGTTTAGTGCAGTATAAACTGTACTGTGATCCCTGTTTGGTGTGGTATAACATGTACTGTGATTCATGTTTGGTGCAGTATAACCTGTACTGTGATTCCTGTTTTGTGTGGTATAATCTGTAGTGTGATTCCTGTTTGGTGTTGTATAATCTGTACTGTGATTCCTATATGGTGTGGTATTTGGGATTCATGCTTGGTGTGATATAACCTGTACTGTGATTCCTGTTTGGTGTGGTATTTGTGATTCCTGTTTGGTGCAGTATAACCTGTACTGTGATTCCTGTTATGTGTGGTATAATCTGTAATGTGATTTCGTTTGTTGTGGTATAATCTGTACTGTGATTTCTGGTTGGTGTGGTATAACCTGTAATGTGATTCCTGTTTGGTGTGTTATAATCTGTACTGTGATTCCTGTTACGTGTGGTAAAACCTGTACTGTGATTCCTGTTTGGTGTTGTATAACCTGTACTGTGATCCCTGTTTTGTGTGGTATAACCTGTACTGTGAATCCTGTTATGTGTGGTATGACCTGTACTGTGATCCCTGTTTGGTGTGGTATAACCTGTACTGTGATTCATGTTTGGTGCATTATAACCTGTACTGTGATCCCTATTTGGTGTGGTATAATCTGTACTGTGATTCATGTTTGGTGTGGTATAACCAGTACTGTGATTCCTGTTTGGTGTGGTAGAACCTGTACTGTGATCCCTGTTTGGTGTGGTATAACCTGTACTGTGATTCCTGTTTGGTGTGGAATAACCTGTACTGTGATTCATGTTTTGTTCAGTATAAACTGTACTGTGATTCCTGTTTTGTGTGGTATAATCTGTAGTGTGATTCCTGTTTGGTGTTGTATAATCTGTACTGTGATTCCCATTTGGTGTGATATTTGTGATTCATGCTTGGTGTGATATAACCTGTACTGTGATTCCTGTTTGGTGTGGTATTTGTGATTCATGCTTGGTGTGATATAACCTGTACTGTGATTCCTGTTTTGTGTGGTATAATCTGTACTGTGATTCATGTTTGGTGCAGTATAACCTGTACTGTGATTCTTTTTTGGTGTGGTATAACCTGTACTGTGATTCCTGTGTGGTGTGGTATAATCTGTACTGTGATTCATGTTTGTGTGGTATAACCTGTACTGTGATTCCTGTTTGGTGTGATATAACCTGTACTGTAATTCATGTTGATGCAGTATAACCTGTACTGTGATTCCTGTTAGGTGTGGTATCGTCTGTACTGTGATTCATGTTATGTGTGGTATAATCTGTACTGTCATTCCTGTTTGGTGTGGTATAATATGTACTGTGATTCCTGTTTGGTGTGGTATTTGTGATTCCTGTTTGGTGTGATATAACCTGTACTGTGATTCCTGTTATGTGTAGTATAATCTGTAATGTGATTCCGTTTGTTGTGGTATAATCTGTACTGTGATTTCTGGTTGGTGTTGTATAACCTGTAATGTGATTCCTGTTTGTTGTAGTATAATATGTAATGTGATTCCTATTTGGTGTGGTATTTGTGATTCATGCATGGTGTGATATAACCTGTACTGTGCTTCCTCCTGTTTTGTGTGGTTTAATCTGTACTGTGATTCATGTTACGTGTGGTGTAACCTGTTCTGTGATTCCTGTTTTGTGTGGTATAACATGTACTGTGAATCCTGTTATGTGTGGTATAACCTGTACTGTGATCCCTGTTTGGTGTGGTATAACCTGTACTGTGATTCATGTTTAGTGCAGTATAAACTGTACTGTGATCCCTGTTTGGTGTGGTATAACATGTACTGTGATTCATGTTTGGTGCAGTATAACCTGTACTGTGATTCCTGTTTTGTGTGGTATAATCTGTAGTGTGATTCCTGTTTGGTGTTGTATAATCTGTACTGTGATTCCTATATGGTGTGGTATTTGGGATTCATGCTTGGTGTGATATAACCTGTACTGTGATTCCTGTTTGGTGTGGTATAATATGTAATGTGATTCCTGTTTGGTGTGGTATTTGTGATTCATGCATGGTGTGATATAACCTGTACTGTGCTTCCTCCTGTTTTGTGTGGTATAATCTGTACTGTGATTCCTGTTTGGTGTTGTATAATATGTACTGTGATTCCTATTTGGTGTGGTATAACCTGTACTGTGATCCCTGTTTGGTGTGGTATAACCGGTGCTGTTATTCCTGTTCGGTGTGGTATTTGTGATTCATGCTTGGTGTGATATAACCTGTACTGTGATTCCTGTTTTGTGTGGTATAATCTGTAGTGTGATCCCTGTGTGGTGTGATATAATCTGTACTGTGATTCCTGTTTGTGTGGTATAATCTGTACTGTGATTTCTGTTTGGTGTGGAATAATCTGTACTTTGATCCCTGTTTGGTGTGGTATAGCCTGTACTGTGATTTTTGTTTGGTGCCGTATAACCTGTACTATTATTCTTGTTTGGTGTGATATAACCTGTACTGTGATTCCTGTTAGGTGTAGTATCGTCTGTACTGTGATTCATGTTATGTGTGGTATGTGGTATAATATGTACTGTGATTCCTGTTTGGTGTGGTATTTGTGATTCCTGTTTGGTGTTATATAACCTGTACTGTGATTCCTGTTATTTGTCGTATAATCTGTAATGTGATTCCGTTTGTTGTGGTATAATCTGTACTGTGATTTCTGGTTGGGTGGTATAACCTGTAATGTGATTCCTGTTTGGTGTGGTATAATCTGTACTGTGATTCCTGTTACGTGTGGTATAACCTGTACTGTGATTCTGTTTGGTGTGGTATAACCTGTACTGTGATTCATGTTTGGTGCATTATAACCTGTACTGTGATTCCTGTTTGGTGTGGTATAACCTGTACTGTGATTCCTGTTTGATGTGGTATAACCTGTACTGTGATCCCTGTTTGGTGTGGGATAACCTGTACTGTGATTCCTGTTTGGTGTGGTATAACCTGTACAGTGATTCATGTTTGGTGTGGTATAACCTGTACTGTGATCCCTGTTTGGTGTGGTATAACCTGTACTGTGATTCCTGTTTGGTGTGGAATAACGTGTACTGTGATTCATGTTTGGTGCATTATAACCTGTACTGTGATCCCTGTTTGGTGTGGTATAACATGTACTGTGATTCATGTTTGGTGCAGTATAACCTGTACTGTGATTCCTGTTTTGTGTGGTATAATCTGTAGTGTGATTCCTGTTTGGTGTTTTATAATCTGTAATGTGATTCCTATTTGGTGTGGTATTTGTGATTCATGCTTGGTGTGATATAACCTGAACTGTGATTCCTGTTTGGTGTGGTGTAATATGTACTGTGATTCCTGTTTGGTGTGGTATTTGTGATCCATGATTGGTGTGATATAACCTGTACTGTGATTCCTGTTTGGTTTGGTATAATCTGTACTGTGAATCCTGTTTGGTGTTGTATAACCTGTACTGTGATTCCTGTTTGGTGTGGTATAACCTGTACTGTGATCCCTGTTTGGTGTGGTATAACCTGTACTGTGATCCCTGTTTGTTGTGGTATAACCTGTACTGTGATCTCTGTTTGGTGTGGTATAATATGTACTGTGATTCCTGTTTGGTGTGATATAACCTGTATTGTGATTCCTGTTATGTGTGGTATAATCTGTAATGTGATTCCGTTTGTTGTAGTATAAACTGTACTGTGATTCCTGTTACGTGTGGTATAATATGTAATGTGATTCCTGTTTGGTGTGGTATTTGTGATTCATGCATGGTGTGATATAACCTGTACTGTGCTTCCTCCTGTTTTGTGTGGTATAATCTGTACTGTGATTCCTGTTTGGTGTTGTATAATCTGTACTGTGATTCCTATTTGGTGTGGTATAACCTGTATTGTGATCCCTGTTTGGTGTGGTATCACCTGGACTATGGTTCCTGTTTGATGTGGTATAACCGGTGCTGTTATTCCTGTTCGGTGTGGTATTTGTGAGTCATGCTTGGTGTGATATAACCTGTACTGTGATTCCTGTTTGTGTGGTATAATCTGTAGTGTGATCCCTGTGTGGTGTGATATAATCTGTACTGTGATTCCTGTTTGTGTGGTATAATCTGTACTGTGATTTCTGTTTGGTCTGGTATAACCTATACTGTAATTCTTGTATGGTGTGGTATAACCTGTACTTTGATCCCTGTTTGGTGTGGCATAGCCTGTACTGTGATTTTTGTTTGGTGCCGTATAACCTGTACTATGATTCTTGTTTGGTGTGGTATAACCTGTACTGTGATTCCTGTTAGGTGTAGTATCCTCTGTACTGTGATTCATGTTATGTGTGGTATGTGGTATAATATGTACTGTGATTCCTGTTTGGTGTGGTATTTGTGATTCCTGTTTGGTGTTATATAACCTGTACTGTGATTCCTGTTATTTGTCGTATAATCTGTAATGTGATTCCGTTTGTTGTGGTATAATCTGTACTGTGATTTCTGGTTGGTGTTGTATAACCTGTAATGTGATTCCTGTTTGGTGTGGTATAATCTGTACTGTGATTCCTGTTACGTGTGGTATAACCTGTACTGTGATTCCTGTTTGGTGTGGTATAACCTGTACTGTGATTCATGTTTGGTGCATTATAACCTGTACTGTGATTCCTGTTTGGTGTGGTATAACCTGTACTGTGATTCCTGTTTGATGTGGTATAACCTGTACTGTGATCCCTGTTTGGTGTGGGATAACCTGTACTGTGATTCCTGTTTGGTGTGGTATAACCTGTACAGTGATTCATGTTTGGTGTGGTATAACCTGTACTGTGATCCCTGTTTGGTGTGGTATAACCTGTACTGTGATTCCTGTTTGGTGTGGAATAACGTGTACTGTGATTCATGTTTGGTGCATTATAACCTGTACTGTGATCCCTGTTTGGTGTGGTATAACATGTACTGTGATTCATGTTTGGTGTAGTATAACCTGTACTGTGATTCCTGTTTTGTGTGGTATAATCTGTAGTGTGATTCCTGTTTGGTGTGGTATAACCTGTATTGTGATCCCTGTTTGGTGTGGTATCACCTGGACTATGGTTCCTGTTTGATGTGGTATAACCGGTGCTGTTATTCCTGTTCGGTGTGGTATTTGTGATTCATGCTTGGTGTGATATAACCTGAACTGTGATTCCTGTTTGGTGTGGTGTAATATGTACTGTGATTCCTGTTTGGTGTGATATTTGTGATCCAGGATTGGTGTGATATAACCTGTACTGTGATTCCTGTTTGGTTTGGTATAATCTGTACTGTGAATCCTGTTTGGTGTTGTATAACCTGTACTGTGATTCCTGTTTGGTGTGGTATAACCTGTACTGTGATCCCTGTTTGGTGTGGTATATTCCTGTACTGTGATCCCTGTTTGTTGTGGTATAACCTGTACTGTGATCTCTGTTTGGTGTGGTATAATATGTACTGTGATTCCTGTTTGGTGTGATATAACCTGTATTGTGATTCCTGTTATGTGTGGTATAATCTGTAATGTGATTCCGTTTTTTGTGGTATAAACTGTACTGTGATTCCTGTTACGTGTGGTATAACCTGTACTGTGATTCCTGTTTGGTGTGGTTTAACCTGTACTGTGATCCCTGTTTTGTGTGGTATAACCTGTACTGTGATTCCTGTTTGGTGTGGTATAATCTGTATTGTGATTCCTGTTTGGTGTGGTATAGCCTGTACTGTGATCCCTGTTTTGTGTGGTATAACCTGTATTGTGAATCCTGTTATGTGTAGTATAACCTGTACTGTGATTCCTGTTTGGTGTGGAATAATCTGTACTGTAATTTCTGTTTGGTGTTGTATAATCTGTACTGTTATAATTGTTTGGTGCAGTATAACCTGTACTATAATTCTTGTTTGGTGTGGTATAACCTGTACTGTGATTCCTGTGTGGTATAACCTGTACTGTGATTCCTGTTTGGTGTGGTATAACCTGTACTGTGATTCCTGTTTGGTTTGGTATAACCTGTACTGTGATCCCTGTTTGGTGTGGTATAACATGTACTGTGATTCATGTTTGGTGCAGTATAACCTGTACTGTGATTCCTGTTTGGTGTGGTATAATATGTACTGTGATTCCTGTTTGGTGTGGTATTTGTGATCCATGATTGGTGTGATATAACCTGTACTGTAATTCCTGTTTTGTTTGGTATAATATGTACTGTGAATCCTGTTTGGTGTTGTATAACCTGTACTGTGATTCCTGTTTGGTGTGGTATAATATGTACTGTGATTCCTGTTTGGTGTGGTATTTGTGCTTCATGATTGGTGTGATATAACCTGTACTGTGATTCCTGTTTGGTGTGGTATAACCTGTACTGCGATCTCTGTTTTGTGTGGTATAATATATACTGTGATTCCTGTTTGATGTGATATAACGTGTATTGTGATTCCTGTTATGTGGGGTATAATCTGTAATGTAATTCCGTTTGTTGTGGTATAAACTGTACTGTAATTCCTGTTTGGTGTGGTATCACCTGTACTGTGATGCCTGTTTTGTGTGGTATAACCTGTATTGTGAATCCTGTTATGGGTGGTATAACATGTACTGTGATTCCTGTTTGGTGTGATATAAACTGTACTGTAATTTCTGTTTGTTGTTGTATAATCTGTACTGTGATTCCTGTTTGGTGTGGTATAACCTGTAATGTGATCCCTGTTTGGTGTGGTATAACCTGTACTGTGATTCTTGTTTGGTGTTGTATAACCTGTACTGTATTTCATGTTTGGTGTGGTATAACCTGTACTGTGATTCATGTTTGGTGCAGTATAACCTGTACTGTGATCCCTGTTTGGTGTGGTATAACATGTACTGTGATTCCTGTTTGTTGTTGTATGACCTGTACTGTGATTCCTGTTTGGTGTGGTATAACCTGTACTGTGATCCCTGTTTGGTGTGGTATAACCTGTACTGTGATCTCTGTTTGGTGTGGTATAATATGTACTGTGATTCCTGTTTGGTGTGATAAAACCTGTATTGTGAATCCTGTTATGTGTGGTATAACCTGTACTGTGATTCCTGTTCGGTGTGGTATAATCTGTACTGTGATCCCTGTTTGGTGTGGTATAGCCTGTACTGTGATCCCTGTTTTGTGTGGTATAATCTGTACTGTGATTCCTGTTTTGTGTGGTATAATCTGTAGTGTGATTCCCGTTTGGTGTTGTATAATCTGTACTGTGATTCCTATTTGGTATGGTATTTGTGATTCATGCTTGGTGTGATATAACCTGTACTGTGATTCCTGTTTGGTTTGGTATAATATGTACTGTGAATCCTGTTTGGTGTTGTATAACCTGTACTGTGATTCCTGTTTGGTGTGGTATAACCTGTATTGTGATCCCTGTTTGGTGTGATATAACCTGTACTGTGATCCCTGTTTGGTATCGTATAACCTGTACTGTTATCTCTGTTTGGTGTGTTATAATATGTACTGTGATGCCTGTTTTGTGTGGTATAACCTGTACTGCGATTCCTGTTTGGTGTGGTATAATCTGTACTCTAATTTCTGTTTGGTGTTGTATAATCTGTACTGTGATTCCTGTTTGGTGTAGTATAACCTGTAATGTGATCCCTGTTTGGTGTGGTATAACCTGTACTGTGATTCCTGTTTGGTGTGGTATAACCTGTACTGTAATTCATGTTTGGTGCAGTATAACCTGTACTGTGATCCGTGTTTGGTGTGGTATAACCTGTACTGTGATTCCTGTTTGGTGTTGTATAACCTGTACTGTGATTCCTGTTTGGTGTGGTATAACCTGTACTGTGATTCCTGTTTGGTGTTGTATAATCTGTACTGTGATTCCTGTTTTGTGTGGTATAATCTGTAGTGTGATTCCTGTTTGGTGTTGTATAATCTGTACTGTAATTCCTATTTGGTGTGGTATTTGTGATTCATGCTTGGTGTGATATAACCTGTACTGTGATTCCTGTTTGGTGTGGTATAATATGTACTGTGATTCCTGTTTGGTGTTGTATAATCTGTACTGTGATGCTGATTTGGTGTGGTATAACCTGTACTGTGATCCCTGTTTGGTGTGGTATCACCTGTACTATGGTTCCAGTTTGATGTGGTATAACCGGTGCAGTGCATACTGTTCGGTGTGGTATAACGTGTACTGTGATCCCTGTATGGTGTGGTATAGCCTGTACTGTGAATCTTGGTTGGTGCAGTATAACCTGTACTATGATTCTTGTTTGGTGTCCTATAACCTGTACGGTGATTCCAGTGAGGTGTGGTATAATCTGTACTGTGATTCATTTTTGTGTGGTATAACCTGTACTGTGATTCCTGTTAGGTGTGGTATCGTCTGTACTGTGATTCATGCTATGTGTGGTATGTGGTATAATATGTACTGTGATTCCTGTTTGGTGTGTTAATTGTGATTCCTGTTTGGTGTGATATAACCTGTACTGTGATTCCTGTTATGTGTGGTATAATCTGTAATGTGATTCCGTTTGTTGTGGTATAATATGTACTGTGATTTCTGGTTGGTGTGGTATAACCTGTAATGTGATTCCTGTTTGGTGTGGTATAATCTGTACTGTGATTCCTGTTACGTGTGGTATAACCTATACTGTGATTCCTGTTTGGGGTGGTATAACCTGTACTGTAATCCCTGTTTTGTGTGGTATAACCTGTACTGTGAATCCTGTTATGTGTGGTATAACCTGTACTGTGATCTCTGTTTGGTGTGGTATAATATGTACTGTGATTCCTGTTTGGTGTGATAAAACCTGTATTGTGAATCCTGTTATGTGTGGTATGACCTATACTGTGATTCCTGTTTGGTGTGGTATAATCTGTACTGTGATCCCTGTTCGGTGTGGTATAGCCTGTACTGTGATCCCTGTTTTGTGTGGTATAACCTGTATTGTGAATCCTGTTATGTGTGGTATAACCTGTACTGTGATTCCTGTTTGGTGTGGTGTAATCTGTACTGTAATTTCTGTTTGGTGTGGTATAACAAGTACTGTGATACCTGTTTGGTGTGGTATAACCTGTACTGTAATTCATGTTTGGTGCAGTATAACCTGTACTGTGATCCCTGTTTGGTGTGGTATAACCTGTACTGTGATTCCTGTTTGGTGTGGTATAACCTGTACTGTGATTCCTGTTTGGTGTGAAATAATCTGTACTGTGATTCCTGTTTTGTGTGGTATAATCTGTAGTGTGATTCCCATTTGGTGTTGTATAATCTGTACTGTGATTCCTATTTGGTATGGTATTTGTGATTCATGCTTGGTGTGATATAACCTGTACTGTGATTCCTGTTTGGTGTGGTATAATATGTACTGTGATACCTGTTTGGTTTGGTATAGCCTGTACTGTGATCCCTGTTTTGTGTGGTATAACCTGTATTGTGAATCCTGTTATGTGTTGTATAATCTGTACTGTGATTCCTGTTTGGTGTGGTATAACCTGTACTGTGATTCCTGTTTGGTGTGGTATTTGTGCTTCATGATTGGTGTGATATAACCTGTACTGTGATTCCTGTTTGGTGTTGTATAATATGTACTGTGATTCCTGTTTTGTGTGGTATTTGTGATCCATGATTGGTGTGATATAACCTGTACTGTGATTCCTGTTTGGTTTGGTATAATATGTACTGTGAATCCTGTTTGGTGTTGTATAACCTGTACTGTGTTTCCTGTTTGGTGTGGTATAACCTGTATTGTGATCCCTGTTTGGTGTGATATAACCTGTACTGTGATCCCTGTTTGGTATCGTATAACCTGTACTGTGATCTCTGTTTGGTGTGTTATAATATGTACTGTGATTCCTGTTTGGTGTGGTATAACCTGTACTGTGATGCCTGTTTTGTGTGGTATAAACTGTACTGCGATTCCTGTTTGGTGTGGTATAATCTGTACTCTAATTTCTGTTTGGTGTTGTATAATCTGTACTGTGATTCCTGTTTGGTGTAGTATAACCTGTAATGTGATCCCTGTTTGGTGTGGTATAACATGTACTGTGATTCCTGTTTGGTGTGGTATAACCTGTACTGTAATTCATGTTTGGTGCAGTATAACCTGTACTGTGATCCGTGTTTGGTGTGGTATAACCTGTACTGTGATTCCTGTTTGGTGTTGTATAACCTGTACTGTGATTCCTGTTTGGTGTGGTATAACCTGTACTGTGATTCCTGTTTGGTGTGGTATAATCTGTACTGTGATTCCTGTTTTGTGTGGTATAATCTGTAGTGTGATTCCTGTTTGGTGTTGTATAATCTGTACTGTAATTCCTATTTGGTGTGGTATTTGTGATTCATGCTTGGTGTGATATAACCTGTACTGTGATTCCTGTTTGGTGTGGTATAATCTGTACTGTGATTCCTGTTTGGTGTAGTATAACCTGTACTGTGATCCCTGTTTGGTGTGGTATCACCTGTACTATGGTTCCAGTTTGATGTGGTATAACCGGTGCAGTGCATACTGTTCGGTGTGGTATAACGTGTACTGTGATCCCTGTATGGTGTGGTATAGCCTGTACTGTGAATCTTGTTTGGTGCAGTATAACCTGTACTATGATTCTTGTTTGGTGTCGTATAACCTGTACTGTGATTCCAGTGAGGTGTGGTATAATCTGTACTGTGATTCATGTTTGTGTGGTATAACCTGTACTGTGATTCCTGTTAGGTGTGGTATCGTCTGTACTGTGATTCATGCTATGTGTGGTATGTGGTATAATATGTACTGTAATTCCTGTTTGGTGTGTTAATTGTGATTCCTGTTTGGTGTGATATAACCTGTACTGTGAATCCTGTTATGTGTGGTATAATCTGTAATGTGATTCCGTTTGTTGTGGTATAATCTGTACTGTGATTTATGGTTGGTGTGGTATAACCTGTAATGTGATTCCTGTTTGGTGTGGTATAACCTGTACTGTGAATCCTGTTATGTGTGGTATAACCTGTACTGTGATCTCTGTTTGGTGTGGTATAATATGTACTGTGATTCCTGTTTGGTGTGATAAAACCTGTATTGTGAATCCTGTTATGTGTGGTATAACCTGTACTGTGATTCCTGTTTGGTGTGGTATAATCTGTACTGTGATCCCTGTTTGGTGTGGTATAGCCTGTACTGTGATCCCTGTTTTGTGTGGTATAACCTGTATTGTGAATCCTGTTATGTGTGGTATAACCTGTACTGTGATTCCTGTTTGGTGTGGTGTAATCTGTACTGTAATTTCTGTTTGGTGTGGTATAACAAGTACTGTGATACCGGTTTGGTGTGGTATAACCTGTACTGTAATTCATGTTTGGTGCAGTATAACCTGTACTGTGATCCCTGTTTGGTGTGGTATAACCTGTACTGTGATTCCTGTTTGATGTGGTATAACCTGTACTGTGATTCCTGTTTGGTGTGGTATAATCTGTACTGTGATTCCTGTTTTGTGTGGTATAATCTGTAGTGTGATTCCCATTTGGTGTTCTATAATCTGTACTGTGATTCCTATTTGGTATGGTATTTGTGATTCATGCTTGGTGTGATATAACCTGTACTGTGATTCCTGTTTGGTGTGGTATAGTATGTACTGTGATTCCTGTTTGGTTTGGTATAGCCTGTACTGTGATCCCTGTTTTGTGTGGTATAACCTGTATTGTGAATCCTGTTATGTGTTGTATAATCTGTACTGTGATTCCTGTTTGGTGTGGTATAACCTGTACTGTGATTCCTGTTTGGTGTGGTATTTGTGCTTCATGATTGGTGTGATATAACCTGTACTGTGATTCCTGTTTGGTGTTGTATAATATGTACTGTGATTCCTGATTTGTGTGGTATTTGTGATCCATGATTGGTGTGATATAACCTGTACTGTGATTCCTGTTTGGTTTGGTATAATATGTACTGTGAATCCTGTTTGGTGTTGTATAACCTGTACTGTGTTTCCTGTTTGGTGTGGTATAACCTGTATTGTGATCCCTGTTTGGTGTGATATAACCTGTACTGTTATCCCTGTTTGGTATCGTATAACCTTTACTGTGATCTCTGTTTGGTGTGTTATAATATGTACTGTGATTCCTGTTTGGTGTGGTATAACCTGTACTGTGATGCCTGTTTTGTGTGGTATGACCTGTACTGCGATTCCTGTTTGGTGTGGTATAATCTGTACTCTAATTTCTGTTTGGTGTTGTATAATCTGTACTGTGATTCCTGTTTGGTGTAGTATAACCTGTAATGAGATCCCTGTTTGGTGTGGTATAACCTGTACTGTGATTCCTGTTTGGTGTGGTATAACCTGTACTGTAATTCATGTTTGGTGCAGTATAACCTGTACTGTGATCCGTGTTTGGTGTGGTATAACCTGTACTGTGATTCCTGTTTGGTGTTGTATAACCTGTATTGTGATTCCTGTTTGGTGTGGTATAACCTGTACTGTGATTCCTGTTTGGTGTGGTATAATCTGTAGTGTGATTCCTGTTTTGTGTTGTATAATCTGTAGTGTGATTCCTGTTTGGTGTTGTATAAGCTGTACTGTAATTCCTATTTGGTGTGGTATTTGTGATTCATGCTTGGTGTGATATAACCTGTACTGTGATTCCTGTTTGGTGTGGTATAATATGTACTGTGATTCCTGTTTGGTTTAGTGTTTGTGATCCATGATTGGTGTGATATAACCTGTACTGTGATTCCTGTTTGGTGTGTTTTAACCTGTATTTGATTCATGCTATGTGTGGTATAATCTGTAATGTGATTCCGTTTGTTGTGGTATAAACTGTACTGTGATTCCTGTTTGGTGTGGTATAATCTGTACTGTGATTCCTGTTTGGTGTGGTATAACCTGTACTGTGATCCCTGTTTTGTGTGGTATAACCTGTACTGAGATTCCTGTTTGGTGTGGTATAACCTGTACTATGATTCCTGTTTGGTGTGTTATAATCTGTACTGTGATTCCTGTTTGGTGTGGTATAGCCTGTACTGTGATCCCTGTTTTGTGTGGTATAACCTGTATTGTGAGTCCTATTATGTGTGGTATAACCTGTACTGTGATTCCTGTTTGGTGTGGTATAATGTTTACTGTAATTTCTGTTTGGTGTTGTATAATCTGTACTGTGATTCCTGTTTGGTGTCGTATAACCTGTACTGTGATTCCTGTTTGGTGTGGTATAACCTGTACTGTAATTCATGTTTGGTGCAGTATAACCTGTACTGTGATCCCTGTTTGGTGTAGTATAACCTGTACTTTGATTCCTGTTTGGTGTTGTATAACCTGTACTGTGATTCCTGTTTGGCGTTGGTTAATCTGTACTGTGATTCCTGTTTGGTGTCGTATAACCTGTAATGTGATCCATGTTTGGTGTGGTATAACCTGTACTGTGATTCCTGTTTGGTGTGGTATAACCTGTACTGTAATTCATGTTTGGTGCAGTATAACCTGTACTGTGATCACTGTTTTGTGTGGTATAACCTGCACTGTGATTCCTGTTTGGTGTTGTATACCCTGTACTGTGATTCCTGTTTGGTGTTGTATAATCTGTACTGTGATTCCTATTTGGTGTGGTATTTGTGATTCATGCTTGGTGTGAAATAACCTGTACAGTGATTCCTGTTTGGTGTGGTATAATCTGTACTGTGATTCCTGTTTTGTGTGGTATTTGTGATTCATGATTGGTGTGATATAACCTGTACTGTGATTCCTGTTTGGTGTGGTATAATATGTACTGTGATTCCTGTTTGGTTTGGTATTTGTGATCCATGATTGGTGTGATATAACCTGTACTGTGATTCCTGTTTGGTTTGGTATAATCTGTACTGTGAATCCTGTTTGGTGTTGTATAACATGTACTGTGATTCCTGTTTGGTGTGGTATAACCTGTATTGTGATCCCTATTTGGTGTGATATAACCTGTACTGTGATCCCTGTTTGGTGTGGTATAACCTGTACTGTGATCTCTGTTTGGTGTGGTATAATATGTACTGTGATTCCTGTTTGGTGTGATATAACCTGTATTGTGATTCATGCTATGTGTGGTATAATCTGTAATGTGATTCCGTTTGTTGTGATATAAACTGTACTATGATTCCTGTTTGGTGTGGTATAATTTGTACTGTGATTCCTGTTTGGTGTTGTATACCCTGTACTGTGATTCCTGTTTGGTGTTGTATAATCTGTACTGTGATTCCTATTTGGTGTGGTATTTGTGATTCATGCTTGGTGTGAAATAACCTGTACAGTGATTCCTGTTTGGTGTGGTATAACCTGTAATGAGATCCCTGTTTGGTGTGGTATAACCTGTACTGTGATTCCTGTTTGGTGTGGTATAACCTGTACTGTAATTCATGTTTGGTGCTGTATAACCTGTACTGTGATCCGTGTTTGGTGTGGTATAACCTGTACTGTGATTCCTGTTTGGTGTTGTATAACCTGTATTGTGATTCCTGTTTGGTGTGGTATAACCTGTACTGTGATTCCTGTTTGGTGTGGTATAATCTGTAGTGTGATTCCTGTTTTGTGTGGTATAATCTGTAGTGTGATTCCTGTTTGGTGTTGTATAATCTGTACTGTAATTCCTATTTGGTGTGGTATTTGTGATTCATGCTTGGTGTGATATAACCTGTACTGTGATTCCTGTTTGGTGTGGTATAATATGTACTGTGATTCCTGTTTGGTTTAGTGTTTGTGATCCATGATTGGTGTGATATAACCTGTACTGTGATTCCTGTTTGGTGTGTTTTAACCTGTATTTGATTCATGCTATGTGTAGTATAATCTGTAATGTGATTCCGTTTGTTGTGGTATAAACTGTACTGTGATTCCTCTTTGGTGTGGTATAACCTGTACTGTGATCCCTGTTTTGTGTGGTATAACCTGTACTGAGATTCCTGTTTGGTGTGGTATAACCTGTACTGTGATTCCTGTTTGGTGTGTTATAATCTGTACTGTGATTCCTGTTTGGTGTGGTATAGCCTGTACTGTGATCCCTGTTTTGTGTGGAATAACCTGTATTGTGAGTCCTATTATGTGTGGTATAACCTGTACTGTGATTCCTGTTTGGTGTGGTATAATGTTTACTGTAATTTCTGTTTGGTGTTGTATAATCTGTACTGTGATTCCTGTTTGGTGTCGTATAACCTGTACTGTGATTCCTGTTTGGTGTGGTATAACCTGTACTGTAATTCATGTTTGGTGCAGTATAACCTGTACTGTGATCCCTGTTTGGTGTAGTATAACCTGTACTTTGATTCCTGTTTGGTGTTGTATAACCTGTACTGTGATTCCTGTTTGGCGTTGGTTAATCTGTACTGTGATTCCTGTTTGGTGTCGTATAACCTGTAATGTGATCCATGTTTGGTGTGGTATAACCTGTACTGTGATTCCTGTTTGGTGTGGTATAATGTTTACTGTAATTTCTGTTTGGTGTTGTATAATCTGTACTGTGATTCCTGTTTGGTGTCGTATAACCTGTACTGTGATTCCTGTTTGGTGTGGTATAACCTGTACTGTAATTCATGTTTGGTGCAGTATAACCTGTACTGTGATCCCTGTTTGGTGTAGTATAACCTGTACTTTGATTCCTGTTTGGTGTTGTATAACCTGTACTGTGATTCCTGTTTGGCGTTGGTTAATATGTACTGTGATTCCTGTTTGGTTTCGTATAACCTGTAATGTGATCCATGTTTGGTGTGGTATAACCTGTACTGTGATTCCTGTTTGGTGTGGTATAACCTGCACTGTAATTCATGTTTGGTGCAGTATAACCTGTACTGTGATCACTGTTTTGTGTGGTATAACCTGTACTGTGATTCCTGTTTGGTGTTGTATACCCTATACTGTTGATTCCTGTTTGTGTGTTGTATAATCTGTTACTGTGATTCCTATTTGGTGTGGTATTTGTGATTCATGCTTGTTGGAAATACCTGTACAGTGATTCCTGTTTGGTGTGGTATAATCTGTACTGTTATTTCTGTTTTGTGTGGTATGGTGTGTGATTCATGTTTGGTGTGTATAACCTGTACTGTGATTCTTGTTTGTGTGGTATGATATGTACTGTGATTTCTGTTTGGTTTGGTATTGTGTGATTTATGTTTGGTGTGGTATAACCTGTGCTGTGATTCCTGTTTGGTTTGGTATATTCTGTAATGTGATTCCTGTTTGGTGTTGTATATTATGTACTGTGATTCCTGTTTGGTGTGGTATAACCTGTATTGTGATTCCTGTTTGGTGTGGTATAACCTGTACTGTGATCCCTGTTTGGTGTGGTATAATCTGTACTGTGATTTCTGTTTGGTGTGGTATAATATGTAC
>CM026400.1:51451699-51510880 GCA_014843695.1 Archivesica marissinica
TGACTAGTCCCAATCTTACACTCCACACAAGAAATACATTCCACTGGCACTGAATAGTCCCAATCTTACACTCCACACAAGAAGTACATTCCACTGGCACTGACTAGTCCCAATCTTACACTCCACACAAGAAATACATTCCACTGGCACTGACTAGTCTAGTCCCAATCTTACACTCCACACAAGAAATACATTCCACTGGCACTGACTAATCTAGTCCCAATCTTACACTCCATACAAGAAATACATTCCACTGGCACTGACTAATCTAGTCCCAATCTTACACTCCATACAAGAAATACATTCCACTGGCACTGACTAGTCCCAATCTTACACTCCATACAAGAAATACATTCCACTGGCACTGACTAGTCACAAATCTACTCATAAAGAAATACATTCCACTGGCACTGACTAGTCCCAATCTTACACTCCACACAAGAAGTACATTCCACTGGCACTGACTAGTCCCAATCTTACACTCCATACAAGAAATACATTCCACTGGCACTGACTAGTCCCAATCTTACACTCCACACAAGAAATACATTCCACTGGCACTGACTAGTCCCAATCTTACACTCCATACAAGAAATACATTCCACTGGCACTGACTAGTCCCAATCTTACACTCCATACAAGAAATACATTCCACTGGCACTGACTAGTCCCAATCTTACACTCCATACAAGAAATACATTCCACTGGCACTGACTAGTCCCAATCTTACACTCCATACAAGAAATACATTCCACTGGCACTGACTAGTCCCAATCTTACACTCCACACAAGAAATACATTCCACTGGCACTGACTAGTCCCAATCTTACACTCCATACAAGAAATACATTCCACTGGCACTGACTAGTCCCAATCTTACACTCCACACAAGAAATACATTCCACTGGCACTGACTAGTCCCAATCTTACACTCCACACAAGAAATACATTCCACTGGCACTGACTAGTCCCAATCTTACACTCCACACAAGAAATACATTCCACTGGCACTGATCTAGTCCCAATCTTACACTCCACACAAGAAATACATTCCACTGGCACTGACTAGTCTATCCCAATCTTACACTCCATACAAGAAATACATTCCACTGGCACTGACTAGTCCCAATCTTACACTCCACACAAGAAATACATTCCACTGGCACTGACTAGTCCCAATCTTACACTCCACACAAGAAGTACATTCCACTGGCACTGACTAGTCCTAATCTTACACTCCATACAAGAAATACATTCCACTGGCACTGACTAGTCCAAATCTTACACTCCCACAAGAAATACATTCCACTGGCACTGACTAGTCTAGTCCCAATCTTACACTCCACACAAGAAATACATTCCACTGGCACTGACTAGTCTAGTCCCAATCTTACACTCCACACAAGAAATACATTCCACTGGCACTGACTAATCTAGTCCCAATCTTACACTCCATACAAGAAATACATTCCACTGGCACTGACTAGTCCCAATCTTACACTCCACACAAGAAATACATTCCACTGGCACTGACTAGTCCCAATCTTACACTCCACACAAGAAGTACATTCCACTGGCACTGACTAGTCACAAATCTTACACTCCACACAAGAAATACATTCCACTGGCACTGACTAGTCTAGTCCCAATCTTACACTCCACACAAGAAATACATTCCACTGGCACTGACTAGTCCCAATCTTACACTCCATACAAGAAATACATTCCACTGGCACTGACTAGTCCCAATCTTACACTCCACACAAGAAATACATTCCACTGGCACTGACTAGTCCCAATCTTACACTCCACACAAGAAGTACATTCCACTGGCACTGACTAGTCCCAATCTTACACTCCACACAAGAAATACATTCCACTGGCACTGACTAGTCCCAATCTTACACTCCACACAAGAAATACATTCCACTGGCACTGACTAGTCTAGTCCCAATCTTACACTCCATACAAGAAATACATTCCACTGGCACTGACTAGTCCCAATCTTACACTCCATACAAAAATACATTCCACTGGCACTGACTAGTCCCAATCTTACACTCCATACAAGAAATACATTCCACTGGCACTGACTAGTCCCAATCTTACACTCCACACAAGAAATACATTCCACTGGCACTGACTAGTCCCAATCTTACACTCCACACAAGAAATACATTCCACTGGCACTGACTAGTCCCAATCTTACACTCCATACAAGAAATACATTCCACTGGCACTGAACTAGTCCCAATCTTACACTCCACACAAGAAATACATTCCACTGGCACTGACTAGTCTAGTCCCAATCTTACACTCCATACAAGAAATACATTCCACTGGCACTGACTAGTCCCAATCTTACACTCCACACAAGAAATACATTCCACTGGCACTGACTAGTCCCAATCTTACACTCCATACAAGAAATACATTCCACTGGCACTGACTAGTCCCAATCTTACACTCCACACAAGAAATACATTCCACTGGCACTGACTAGTCTAGTCCCAATCTTACACTCCACACAAGAAATACATTCCACTGGCACTGACTAGTCTCCCAATCTTACACTCCATACAAGAAATACATTCCACTGGCACTGACTAGTCCCAATCTTACACTCCACACAAGAAGTACATTCCACTGGCACTGACTAGTCACAAATCTTACACTCCACACAAGAAATACATTCCACTGGCACTGACTAGTCTAGTCCCAATCTTACACTCCACACAAGAAATACATTCCACTGGCACTGACTAGTCCCAATCTTACACTCCATACAAGAAATACATTCCACTGGCACTGACTAGTCCCAATCTTACACTCCACACAAGAAATACATTCCACTGGCACTGACTAGTCTAGTCCCAATCTTACACTCCATACAAGAAATACTTCCACTGGCACTGACTAGTCTAGTCCCAATCTTACATTCGATACAAGAAGTACATTCCACTGGCACTAACTAGTCATAAATTTTACACTCCATACAAGAAATACATTCCACTGGCACTGACTAGTCCCAATCTTACACTCCACACAAGAAATATATTCCACTGGCACTGACTAGTCTAGTCCCAATCTTACACTCCACACAAGAAATACATTCCACTGGCACTGACTAGTCCCAACCTTACACTCCATACAAGAAATACATTCCACTGGCACTGACTAGTCTAGTCCCAATCTTACATTCCATACAAGAAATACATACCACTGGTACTGACTAGTCCCAATCTTACACTCCATACAAGAAATACATTCCACTGGTACTGACTAGTCCCAATCTTACACTCCATACAAGAAATACATTCCACTGGTACTGATTAGTCCCAATCTTACACTCCATACAAGAAATACATTCCACTGGTACTGACTAGTCCCAATCTTACACTCCACACAATAAGTACATTCCACTGGCACTGACTAGTCCTAATCTTACACTCCATACAAGAAATACATTCCACTGGCACTGACTAGTCCCAATCTTACACTCCATACAAGAAATACATTCCACTGGCACTGACTGGTCCCAATCTTACACTCCACACAAGAAATACATTCCACTGGCACTGACTAGTCCCAATCTTACACTCCATACAAGAAATACATTCCACTGGCACTGACTAGTCACAAATCTTACACTCCACACAAGAAGTACATTCCACTGGCACTGACTAGTCACAAATCTTACACTCCACACAAGAAGTACATTCCACTGGCACTGACTAGTCCCAATCTTACACTCCACACAAGAAATACATTCCACTGGCACTGACCTAGTCCCAATCTTACACTCCACACAAGAAATACATTCCACTGGCACTGACTAGTCTAGTCCCAATCTTACACTCCATACAAGAAATACATTCCACTGGCACTGACTAGTCCCAATCTTACACTCCACACAAGAAATACATTCCACTGGCACTGACTAGTCCCAATCTTACACTCCATACAAGAAATACATTCCACTGGCACTGACTAGTCCCAATCTTACACTCCACACAAGAAATACATTCCACTGGCACTGATATCTAGTCCCAATCTTACACTCCATACAAGAAATACATTCCACTGGCACTGACTAGTCCCAATCTTACACTCCACACAAGAAATACATTCCACTGGCACTGACTAGTCCCAATCTTACACTCCACACAAGAATACATTCCACTGGCACGACTAGTCCCAATCTTACACTCCATACAAGAAATACATTCCACTGGCACTGACTAGTCCCAATCTTACACTCCCACAAGAAATACATTCCACTGGCACTGACTAGTCTAGTCCCAATCTTACACTCCACACAAGAAATACATTCCACTGGCACTGACTAGTCTAGTCCCAATCTTACACTCCACAGAAATACATTCCACTGGCACTGACTAATCTAGTCCCAATCTTACACTCCATACAAGAAATACATTCCACTGGCACTGACTACTCCCAATCTTACACTCCACACAAGAAATACATTCCACTGGCACTGACTAGTCCCAATCTTACACTCCACACAAGAAGTACATTCCACTGGCACTGACTAGTCACAAATCTTACACTCCACACAAGAAATACATTCCACTGGCACTGACTAGTCTAGTCCCAATCTTACACTCCACACAAGAAATACATTCCACTGGCACTGACTAGTCCCAATCTTACACTCCATACAAGAAATACATTCCACTGGCACTGACTAGTCACAAATCTTACACTCCACACAAGAAGTACATTCCACTGGCACTGACTAGTCACAAATCTTACACTCCACACAAGAAGTACATTCCACTGGCACTGACTAGTCCCAATCTTACACTCCACACAAGAAATACATTCCACTGGCACTGACTAGTCCCAATCTTACACTCCACACAAGAAATACATTCCACTGGCACTGACTAGTCTAGTCCCAATCTTACACTCCATACAAGAAATACATTCCACTGGCACTGACTAGTCCCAATCTTACACTCCACACAAGAAATACATTCCACTGGCACTGACTAGTCCCAATCTTACACTCCACACAAGAAATACATTCCACTGGCACTGACTAGTCCCAATCTTACACTCCACACAAGAAATACATTCCACTGGCACTGATAGCTAGTCCCAATCTTACACTCCATACAAGAAATACATTCCACTGGCACTGACTAGTCCCAATCTTACACTCCACACAAGAAATACATTCCACTGGCAATGACTAGTCCCAATCTTACACTCCACACAAGAAGTACATTCCACTGGCACTGACTAGTCCTAATCTTACACTCCATACAAGAAATACATTCCACTGGCACTGACTAGTCACAAATCTTACACTCCCCACAAGAAATACATTCCACTGGCACTGACTAGTCTAGTCCCAATCTTACAATCCACACAAGAAATACATTCCACTGGCACTGACTAGTCTAGTCCCAATCTTACACTCCACACAAGAAATACATTCCACTGGCACTGACTAATCTAGTCCCAATCTTACACTCCATACAAGAAATACATTCCACTGGCACTGACTACTCCCAATCTTACACTCCACACAAGAAATACATTCCACTGTCACTGACTAGTCCCAATCTTACACTCCACACAAGAAGTACATTCCACTGGCACTGACTAGTCACAAATCTTACACTCCACCCAAGAAATACATTCCACTGGCACTGACTAGTCTAGTCCCAATCTTACACTCCACACAAGAAATACATTCCACTGGCACTGACTAGTCCCAATCTTACACTCCATACAAGAAATACATTCCACTGGCACTGACTAGTCCCAATCTTACACTCCACACACGAAATACATTCCACTGGCACTGACTAGTCTAGTCCCAATCTTACACTCCATACAAGAAATACTTCCACTGGCACTGACTAGTCTAGTCCCAATCTTACACTTCATACAAGAAATACATTCCACTGGCACTGACTAGTCTAGTCCCAATCTTACACTCCACATAAAAAATCCCCAAGGATTGCAGAAGTATCAGATAAAATTGTTCATGTTTCACAGTCCAGCTTCATAATTAAGTGAACCCTGTCTTCGAGGGAACCAGAAAACGTAGCCAATTACACTACAGACCTCTAAATAGGCTTACAAAAAGTAACTTTTTGCCACTAATATTGCTATTTTTAGACAAAATTACCCATTTTTATCAATGAATTGGTCCACATGTAATTTTCTTATTCATTTATTGGTCTAAAAATAACATGCACCAGTCCATGTCAGTTGGTGTTGAATGAGTTAATATATGTTTAAACTTGGAACAAAATGTCAGCCTCAGAAATCTGGTAACTAGCTCTTTATTACAGGTTGGCTGTCTAATGAAAGACATTGGTCAGTTACTGCCCCTGAATACTCTTTAAGGAGGATAGGGTCTCTTAATTTTGTTTCCTCTGTTTTTATCGCTGTTTCCTTTGCACAATACGATATCAATTTTAATCCGTTTTCTCATCTTGTAGTTATAAAATTAATAAATCTCGACAGATATCCTACAGTATATCAAATGAATACTTTACTGTAACAATTTGTTATCAATTAATTAACATTATTATCTATATGGCTGTATGGTATACATGCCTTTCCACCCTTGGTATCCCAATAGATGAAATTACTTTGTACCGAGCAGCAATTGGGATTTTCTATTCTCGCATTCAGAGGGTTAACAAATCTGAACATTTTGTAACTTACCCATTTTTGCAGTCAGGCGCGTTACTAGGCATACGCATGTACGTACATGCGTAAGATTAATGTTGACCGTTCCTGAAAATGAAATTAAATAAATTCAAAAATGCAATAACAACTGGATCATTCGTAATGGGGTAAGGAGGGCACTGACATTGATCATTCACAAGAAAGCACACATGAACGAAATGCCAACAGATATTGAATGTAGCTGATGTTCATTATAGGCAAAAGTCACCTGAGACCATATAGCGGGAAAGAATCTCCGAGTGGGGTATTCCCCCGGACCCCCTTGAATGGTGCGTAATCTATAGTTAGGCATAGCCACGCGCCTGGCAGTTGTGTAATTATTTAACAATTATGATCAAAAACCTTAAATATGTATTGAATATATCGATAACCGCTCTATTCATGTTACAATCAATTATTCAACTACACATTGCATCAGGTGTCTCCTTACTTGTATATACACACATTACACATTCCATATATTATATTATTTTAACTCACAAGGGAAATGAGTGCTGTCCAACTCGTGAGTTTTTAAATATCCAATTCAGAATGATGGCATTAAGGTTTATTATAATAGCTGGGGATGTTGAATTGAATCCTGGTCCCAACTAACTTGATCCTAAATACTGTTTATCAATATTACATCAGAATATACATAGCATCACAAACAAATTTGATTATATTGAGAACAATTTCACCGATTTTCACATTCTGTGTTCCACAGAAACCCACTTAAGTGATATAGTTTTAAATGATTCACTAAGTATACAAGTTTTACTACGATGTACAGAAAGGATAATACTGCTCACTCAGGTGGTTTTCTTACATATGTTAGCTCCCAACTTCTCGCAAACAGAATTACTGTCTTAGAAGACATATTACCTGAATCTTTATTGATCAGTATTAAAACTCGGACAGAAACATATATTGTAGGTAGTTTGTACCGGTCACCGACCTCTACTAATGAATTTTGGGATAAATTAAACGTATGCTTAGAAAATGCATTTGACCTATCGAACAAAGTACTTGTTTTAGGCGATGTCAATGAAGATCAACTAAATCCGAGAAATCACAAGTTTAAGGATATTTTGATAATAAATGATTTGCACAATGTAATTTCGAATCATTCTTCCACTTTACTTGACCCAATTGCAATCTGGAATACCATTGTTATTTCCAATTCTGGAATATTCGAAACCAGTAATGATATAAGTGATAATTTTGGTACATATGCACATACTCATTGTAGCGACAGTACGTCAATGCCTTTTAAGCGTCGTGTATGGAACTACAAGCAGGCATATTTTGTAAAACTTAATGAACTAATAAGTGTAACCTTTTTACATGATAAATCTATTCATATAGCAAGCGAAGCTTTTAGTAAACACATACTAGAACTAGCTAGCGAATGTATTCCATCTAAGATTGTTACAATCCGGCCCAATGATAGACCATGGTATTATTCGATTATTCGCCGTTCATCGAGACAGACAAAGGGACAGACAAAGGGACAGACAAAAAGATAATCTCTTACCACTAATAAACTATCAGATTGGAATTTATATAAGAAGTATTGAAATAAAGTTAATAATTTAAAAAAACATGCATAAATCTACTAAGCCTGACACGTTTATTTGCTGATGATAGTTCATTAGCAGTTACTTACCCAGACATAGATTATATGGAGCGTACCTTAAATAATGACCTTCAATCTATATTGAATTGGTCAAAACAATGGCTTGTAAATTTTAACCCTGCTAAAACTGAAGTTCTTATCTTTTCACTGGGATCGTATCGTTGTCCCATCCTTTATTTTGATGATGTTCACTTAGATTTCGTACAACATCACAAACATTTAGGTATAACACTTAGTGAAGACGGTAAATGGCACGAACAGATCAATACTATCATTTCATCAGCTTCTGTCATCGATGAGGGCTTTAAAATTTAAACTGAAAAGAAAATCATTGAACCGGATATATTTGGCATATATGAGACCCATCTTAGAATACGGATCTGTTATATGGAACACAGGGATTCGGCACGTTTGGGGGTACTAGTATATATATTTAAGTACAGGGATTCTACTCTGTGAAACGAGCGTTGAAACGAGCGTTCTGATTGGATTATGATTATTCTTCATATAAAAAAAACATCTTGTTACATTCTAATAATCCAATCAGAACGTTCGTTTCAACGCTCGTTTCAATGCGAATTGCGCCGCTTTAGAAATTTTCAAAACAAATTGAAAATGCTACGAAATCTCTTTTTGACGTACATTTTTGCCGAATAAACCTACACGTTAGTGGAAACACATTTTATTGATAATGTTATTCACAGTTAAAACTCTCCTGTCGAAGATTTTTTGTTGTTGCTGACAGAACCCGTGTCCTAGTATGGAAATATGACCTGCTATGACCAATGTCTGTGGCAATTGTTTGCAAAGTATACATGCATGCAGCTTAAAGTTGTGTTTTATTTGAGGAACAATATAAAGACTCGGGATAGGCGTTATATTTGGACAGATTTGTACAAAATTGTTTCAGATAGGGCCATTTTACTGATCGATGCGAAATCTGACATCCCACAGAGTAGAATCCCTGTACTTAAATATATATACTAGTACCCTCAAATGTGCCGAATCCCTGTGATATGGAATGGTTGTAGTGAATGCGAAAAGCTAAGTTTGGAAAGATTACAATATGATGATGCTCGCATAGTAACAGGTTTAAGACGCTCAGTGTCGATAGCAAGATTACTGCTAGAAAATTGCTGGGTTTCACTTGCTGATTGTCGAAAAAAATTGCGAATAATCTACAAAGCAAAGATGGGCATCTTGCCGAATTACCTAAATATAATTATTCCAGACACTGTTGCCAATAGTACACCATACAATCATAATAATAACAATAACTACACGACTGTTGCAAGACGCACGGGAATTTATTCCAAATCATTCATTCCCTCAGCCATTTCTCTTTGGAATGAACTTCATTTGGATATTAGGAATTCCCCTTCATTGAATATATTTCAATGTAAACTAAAAGAGTTGTTCAAACCACCACTGGTACCTATTTATCTTTACCAAGGTGAACGTGTGTATTCTGTTATGCATGCAAGACTAAGAGATTTATGTAGTAATCTGAATAACAATCTATATTTAAACTACCAATCAATGTGGTTTTCAATATGAAGACGCGGAATATTACCTTTTTAAGTGCCAACGATTTCACATGCAAAGAATCAATTTATTTAGAGCTACGAGGCAATTTCATCCGCTAAGCACATGAATATTATTATTTGGAGATGATAGACTGTTACCTGAAGAAAATGAACTTATTTTTACATCTGTTCATAAATATATAAAACAAACGATTTTAATTATATCATAAACGACAAAGAAAAATAATGTTATTGACAATAACCATGTACATCTTAACCAAATACCCTGTGCCCTATAGTAAATGTTCATTGTGACAGCGTGACACGGAACATGACATCACTTTGGTATAAAAACACATGTATCTCACATGGTTAATCTCTACTACTCATCTTCCTTCTCTTTACTAAGTTACCAGTTTGGCTTTTTGTAATTCTTTTCTATATTCCACCATATTTGTTTGCTTCTTTGCAGAATGCCTGATTGCCAATTATTCATTTATTCTTCTTGGGGAGGGCAGTTTACTAATGTTGCTAGAACTTGTTGCCCAACCCATTTTGCATTTTATCACATATAATGAATGTTAAGTCTATATGTACTATGTATGTAAAATAGCAAATACAATATGATTAAACCCTTGGCAGATAAAGTCATGTATATCAGGGCTGATTCTAGATGGCGAATTGGGCGAATTAGTCGCCCTAGGTCCTAGGGGCCTAACTTCTCTCAACAATTTTCATACACAATTTTGTCCAGTCAACTACACTGTCCCAATATAAATCAATTACATGTACTACTATTAAAATATTGTATTTAATGGTGATATTGTGTATTTTAACCCTATTTTGTTGAAATTTTATGACCTGGTATATTGATACTTTTAGTTGGATCCTTTGCTTTAGTGTTATACCACACCAAAACAAGAATCATATTACAGGTTATACTACACCAAACAGGGATCAGAGTACAGGTTATACCACACCAAATAGGAATCACAGCACCGGGTATACCACACCAAACAGGGATCACAGTACATGTTATACCACACCAAAGAGGAATCACAGTACATGTTATACAACACCAAACATTAATCACAGAACAGGTTATACTACACCAAACAGGAATCACAGCACCGGTTATACCACACCAAACAGGGATCACAGTATATGTTATACCACACCAAACAGAAATCACAGTACAGGTTATACCACACCAAACAGGAATCACAGTACATATTATACCACACCAAACAGGGATCACAGTACAGGTTATACCACACCAAACAGGAATCACAGCACCGGTTATACCACACCAAACAGGGATCAAAGTACAGGTTATACCACACCAAAACAGAAATCACAGTACAGTTATACCACACAAAACAGGAATCACAGTACAGGTTATACCACACCGAACAGGAATCACAGTACAGGTTATACAGCAACAAATATGAATCACAGCATCGGTTATACCACATCAAAGAGAAATCACAGTACAGGTTATACCACACCGAACAGGAATCACAGTACAGGTTATACAGCACCAAACAGGAATCACAGCACCGGTTATACCACATCAAACAGAAATCACAGTACAGGTTATACAACACCAAACATGAATCACAGTACAGGTTATACCACACCAACCAGGAATCACAGTACAGGTTATACCACACCAAACATGAATCACAGTACAGATTATACAACACCAAACAGAAATCACAGTACAGGTTATACTACACCAAACAGGAATCATATTACAGGTTATACCACACCAAACAGAAATCACAGTACAGGTTATACCACACCAAACAGAAATCACAGTACAAGTTATACCACACCAAACAGGAATCACAGTACATGTCATACCACACCAAACAGAAATCACAGTACAGGTTATACCACACCAAACAGGAATCACAGTACATATTATACCACACCAAACAGGGATCACAGTACAGGTTATACCACACCAAACAGGAATCACAGCACCGGTTATACCACACCAAACAGGGATCAAAGTACAGGTTATACCACACCAAAACAGGAATCACAGTACAGTTATACCACACCAAACAGGAATCACAGTACAGATTATACCACAGCAAACAGGACTCACAGTACAGGTTATACCACACCAAACATGAATCACAGTACAAATTATACCACACTAAACAGGAATCACAGTACAGGTTATACCACACCAAACAGAAATTACAGTACAGGTTATACGACACCAAACTGGAATCACAGTACAGGTTTTACCACACCAAACATGAATCACAGTACAGATTATACCACACCAAACAGGAATCACAGTACAGGTTATACCACACCAAACAGAAATTACAGTACAGGTTATACCACACCAAACAGGAATCACAGTACAGGTTTTACCACACCAAACTGGGATCACAGTACAGGTTTTACCACACCAAACAGGAATCAAAGCACCGGTTATACCACACCAAACAGAAATCACAGTACAGATTATACCACACCAAACAGGAATCACAGTACAGGTTATACCACACCAAACAGAAATTACAGTACAGGTTATACCAAACCAAACAGGAATCACAGTACAGGTTTTACAACACCAAACAGGGATCACAGTACAGGATTTACCACACCAAACAGGAATCAAAGCACCGGTTATACCACACCAAACAGAAATCACAGTACAGGTTATACCACACCAAAGAGGAATCACAGTACAGATTATACAACAGCAAACAGGAATCACAGTACAGATTATACTGCACCAAACATGAATCACAGTACATGTTATATCACACCAAACAGGGATCACAGTACAGGTTATACTGCACCAAACATGAATCACAGTACAGGTTATTCCACACCAAACAGGAATCACAGTACAGGTTATACCACACCAAACAGGGATCACAGTACATGTTATACCACACCAAACAGGAATCACAGTACAGGTTATACCACACCAAACAGGGATCACAGTACAGGATATACCACACCAAACAGGAATCACAGTACAGGTTATAGCACACCAAACAGGAATCACAGTACAGGTTATACCACACCAAATAGGGATCACAGTACAGGTTATACCACACATAACAGGATTCACAGTACAGGTTATACCACACCAAACAGGGATCACAGTACAGGTTATACCACACCAAACAGGAATCACAGTACAGGTTATACCACACCAAACAGGGATCACAGTACAGGATATACCACACCAAACAGGAATCACAGTACAGGTTATACCACACCAAACAGGGATCACAGTACAGGTTATACCACACCAAACAGAAATCACAGTACAGGTTATACCACACCAAACAGGAATCACAGTACAGGTTATACAACACCAAACAGGAATCACAGTACAGGTTATACAACACCAAACAGGAATCACAGTACAGGTTATACCACACCAAACAGGGATCAGAGTACAGGTTATACCACACCAAAACAAGAATCACAGTACAGGTTATACCACAACAAACAGGAATCATAGTACAGGTTATACCACACCAAACAGGAATCACAGTACAGGTTATACCACACCAAACAGGAATCACAGTACAGGTTATACCACACCAAACAGGAATCACAGTACAGGTTATACCACACCAAACAGGAATCACAGTACAGGTTATACCACACCAAACAGGAATCACAGTACAGGTTATACCACACCAAACATGAATCAAAGTACAGGTTATACCACACCAAACAGGAATCACAGTACAGGTTATACCACACCAAACAGGAATCAAAGTACAGGTTATACCACACCAAACAGTAATCACAGTACAGGTTATACCACACCAAACAGGGATCACAGTACAGGTTATACCACACCAAACAGGAATCACAGTACAGTTATACCACACCAAACAGGGATCAGAGTACAGTTATACCACACCAAAACAAGAATCATATTACAGGTTATACCACACCAAACAGGAATCAGAGTACAGGTTATACCACACCAAACAGGAATCACAGCACCGGTTATACCACACCAAACAGGGATCACAGTACATGTTATACCACACCAAACAGAAATCACAGTACGGTTATACCACACCAAACAGGGATCAAGTACAGGTCATACCACACCAAAACAAGAATCACAGTACAGGTTATACCACACCAAACAGGGATCACAGTACAGGTTATACCACACCAAACAGGAATCACAGCACAGGTTATACCACACCAAACAGGGATCACAGTACATGTTATACCACACCAAACAGTAATCACAGTACATGTTATACCACACCAAACATCAATCACAGTACAGGTTATACCACACCAAACAGGAATCATAGCACCGGTTATACCACACCAAACAGGGATCACAGTACATGTTATACCACACCAAACAGAAATCACAGTAAGGTTATACCACACCAAACAGGAATCACAGTACAGGTTATACCACACCAAACAGGAATCACAGTACAGGTTATACCACACCAAACAGGAATCACAGTACAGGTTATACCACACCAAACAGGGATCAAAGTACAGGTTATACCACACCAAAACAGGAATCACAGCACCCGTTATACCACATCAAACAGGAATCACAGTACAGGTTATACCACACCGAACAGGAATCTCAGTACAGGTTATACAGCACCAAACATGAATCACAGCACCGGTTATACCACATCAAACATAAATCACAGTACAGGTTATACAACACCAAACATGAATCACAGTACAGGTTATACCACACCAAACAGGAATCACAGTACAGGTTATACCACACCAAACATGAATCACAGTACAGATTATACCACACCAAACAGGAATCACAGTACAGGTTATACTACACCAAACAGGATTCATATTACAGATTATACCACACCAAACAGAAATCACAGTACAGGTTATACCACACCAAACAGAAATCACAGTACAAGTTATACCACACCAAACAGGAATCACAGTACAGTTTATACCACACCAAACAGGGATCACAGTACAGGTTATACCACACCAAAACAAGAATCATATTACATGTTATACCACACCAAACATAAATCAGAATACAGGTTATACCACACCAAACAGGAATCACCGTACATGTTATACCACACCAAACATTAATCACAGTACAGGTTATACCACACCAAACAGGAATCACAGCACCGGTTATACCACACCAAACAGGGATCAAAGTACAGGTTATACCACACCAAAACAGGAATCACAGTACAATTATACCACAGCAAACAGGAATCACAGTACAGGTTATACCACACCAAACAGGAATCACAGTACAGGTTATACCACACCAAACAGGATCAAGTACAGGTTATACCACACCAAACAGGAATCACAGTACAGGTTATACCACACCAAACAGGAATCACAGTACAGATTATACCACACCAAACAGGAATCACAGTACAGGTTATACCACACCAAACATGAATCACAGTACAAATTATACCACACCAAACAGGAATCACAGTACAGGTTATACCACACCAAACATGAATCACAGTACAGGTTATACCACACCAAACTGGAATCACAGTACAGGTTATACCACACCAAACATGAATCACAGTACAGATTATACCACACCAAACAGGAATCACAGTACAGGTTATACCACACCAAACAGGAATCACAGTACAGGTTATACCACACCAAACAGGAATCACAGTACAGGTTATACCACACCAAACAGGAATCACAGTACAGGTTATACCACACCAAACAGGAATCACAGTACAGGTTATACCACACCAAACAGGGATCACAGTACAGGTTATACCACACCAAACAGGAATCACAGTACAGGTTATACCACACCAAACAGGGATCACAGTACAGGTTATACCACACCAAACAGGAATCACAGTACAGGTTATACCACACCAAACAGGAATCACAGTACAGGTTATACCACACCAAACAGGGATCACAGTACAGGTTATACAACACCAAACAGGAATCACAGTACAGGTTATACCACACCAAACAGGAATCACAGTACAAGTTATACCACAACAAACAGGAATCACAGTACAGTTTATACCACACCAAATAGGGATCAGAGTACAGGTTATACCACACCAAAACAAGAATCATATTACAGGTTATACCACACCAAACATAAATCAGAGTACAGGTTATACCACACCAAAACAAGAATCATATTACAGGTTATACCACACCAAACATTAATCACAGCACCGGTTATACCACACCAAACAGGGATCAAAGTACAGGTTATACCACACCAAAACAGGAATCACAGTACAGTTATACCTCACCAAACAGGAATCACAGTACAGGTTATACCACACCAAACATTAATCACAGCACCGGTTATACCACACCAAACATGGACCAAAGTACAGGTTATACCACACCAAAACAGGAATCACAGTACAGTTATACAACACCAAACAGGAATCACAGTACAGGTTTTACCAAACAAAACATGAATCACAGTACAGATTATACCACACCAAACAGGAATCACAGTACAGATTATACCACACCAAACAGGAATCACAGTACAGGTTATACCACACCAAACTGGAATCACAGTACAGGTTTTACCACACCAAACATGAATCACAGTACAGATTATACCACACCAAACATGAATCACAGAACAGATTATACCACACCAAACAGGAATCACAGTACAGGTTATACCACACCAAACATAATTCACAGTACAGGTTTTACCACACCAAACAGGAATCAAAGCACCGGTTATACCACACCAAACAGAAATTACAGTACAGGTTATACAACACCAAACAGGGATCACAGTACAGGTTTTACCACACCAAACAGGAATCAAAGCACCGGTTATACCACACCAAACAGAAATCACAGTACAGGTTATACCACACCAAACAGTAATCACAGTACAGATTATAAAACAGCAAACAGGAATCACAGTACAGATTATACCACAGCAAACAGGAATCACAGTACAGGTTATACTGCACCAAACATGAATCACAGTACATGTTATACCACACCAAACAGGGATCACAGTACAGGTTATACTGCACCAAACATGAATCACAGTACAGATTATTACACACCAAACAGGAATCACAGTACAGGTTATACCACACCAAACAGGGATCACAGTACATGTTATACCACACCAAACATAAATCTCAGTATAGTTTATACCACACCAATCAGGAATCACAGTACATATTATACCACACTAAACAGGGATCACAGTACAGGTTATACCACACCAAACAGGAATCACAGCACCGGTTATACTACACCAAACAGGGATCAAAGTACAGGTTATACCACACCAAAAAACAGGAATCACAGTACAGTTATACCACACCAAACAGGAATCACAGTACAGGTTATACCACACCGAACAGGAATCACAGTACAGGTTATACAGCACCAAACATGAACCACAGCACCGGTTATACCACATCAAACAGAAATCACAATACAGGTTATACTACACCTAACAGGAATCACAGTACAGGTTATACAGCACCAAACAGGAATCACAGCACCGGATATACCACATCAAACAGAAATCACAGTACAGGTTATACAACACCAAACATGAATCACAGTACAGGCTATACCACACCAAACAGGAATCACAGTACAGGTTATACCACACCAAACATGAATCACAGTACAGATTATACCACACCAAGCAGGAATCACAGTACAGGTTATACTACACCAAACAGGAATCATATTAATGGTTATACCACACCAAACAGAAATCACAGTACAGGTTATACCACACCAAACAGAAATCACAGTACAAGTTATACCACACCAAACATGAATCACAGTACAGTTGTTACCACACCAAACAGTGATCACAGTACAGGTTATACCACACAAAAACAAGAATAATATTACAGGTTATACAACACCAAACATAAATCAGAGTACAGGTTATACCACACCAAACAGGAATCACAGTACATGTTATACCACACCAAACATTAATCACAGTACAGGTTATACCACAACAAACATGAATCACAGCACCGGTTATACCACACCAAACAGGGATCACAGTACATGTTATACCACACCAAACAGAAATCACAGTACAGGTTATACCACACCAAACAGGAATCACAGTACATATTATACCACACCAAACAGGGATCACAGTACAGGTTATACCACACCAAACAGGAATCACAGCACCGGTTATACCACACCAAACAGGGATCAAAGTACAGGTTACACCACACCAAACAGGAATCACAGTACAGGTTATACCACACCAAACATGAATCACAGTACAAATTATACCACACTAAACAGGAATCACAGTACAGGTTATATCACACCAAACAGAAATTACAGTACAGGTTATACGACACCAAACTGGAATCACAGTACAGGTTCTACCACACCAAACATGAATCACAGTACAGATTATACCACACCAAACAGGAATCACAGTACAGGTTATACCACACCAAACAGGAATCACAGTACAGGTTTTACCACACCAAACAGGGATCACAGTACAGGTTTTACCACACCAAACAGGAATCACAGTACAGGTTTTACCACACCAAACAGGGATCACAGTACAGGTTATACCATACCAAACAGGGATCACAGTACAGGTTATACCACACCAAACAGGAATCACAGTACAGGTTATACCACACCAAACAGGGATCAGAGTACAGGTTATACCACACCAAACAGGAATCACAGTACAGGTTATACCACACCAAACAGGAATCACAGTACAGGTTATACCACACCATATAGCGATCACAGTACAGGTTATAATGCACCAAACATGATTCACAGTACAGGTTATACCACACCAAACAGGGATCACAGTACATGTTATACCACACCAAACAGAAATCACAGTACAGGTTATACCACACCAAACAGGAATCACAGTACATATTATACCACACCAAACAGGGATCACAATACAGGTTATACCACACCAAACAGGAATCACAGCACCGGTTATACCACACCAAACAGGGATCAAAGTACAAGTTATACCACACCAAAACAGGAATCACAGTACAGTTATACCACACCAAACAGGACTCACAGTACAGATTATACCACAGCAAACAGGACTCACAGTACAGGTTATACCACACCAAACATGAATCACAGTACAGGTTATTCCACACTAAACAGAAATCACAGTACAAGTTATACCACAACAAACAGGAATCACAGTACAGTTTATACCACACCAAATAGGGATCAGAGTACAGGTTATACCACACCAAAACAAGAATCATATTACAGGTTATACCACACCAAACATAAATCAGAGTACAGGTTATACCACACCAAAACAAGAATCATATTACAGGTTATACCACACCAAACATTAATCACAGCACCGGTTATACCACACCAAAAAGGGATCAAAGTACAGGTTATACCACACCAAAACAGGAATCACAGTACAGTTATACCTCACCAAACAGGAATCACAGTACAGGTTATACCACACCAAACATTAATCACAGCACCGGTTATACCACACCAAACATGGACCAAAGTACAGGTTATACCACACCAAAACAGGAATCACAGTACAGTTATACAACACCAAACAGGAATCACAGTACAGGTTTTACCAAACAAAACATGAATCACAGTACAGATTATACCACACCAAACAGGAATCACAGTACAGATTATACCACACCAAACAGGAATCACTGTACAGGTTATACCACACCAAACTGGAATCACAGTACAGGTTTTACCACACCAAACATGAATCACAGTACAGATTATACCACACCAAACATGAATCACAGAACAGATTATACCACACCAAACAGGAATCACAGTACAGGTTATACCACACCAAACAGAATTCACAGTACAGGTTTTACCACACCAAACAGGAATCAAAGCACCGGTTATACCACACCAAACAGAAATTACAGTACAGGTTATACAACACCAAACAGGGATCACAGTACAGGTTTTACCACACCAAACAGGAATCAAAGCACCGGTTATACCACACCAAACAGAAATCACAGTACAGGTTATACCACACCAAACAGTAATCACAGTACAGATTATAAAACAGCAAACAGGAATCACAGTACAGATTATACCACAGCAAACAGGAATCACAGTACAGGTTATACTGCACCAAACATGAATCACAGTACATGTTATACCACACCAAACAGGGATCACAGTACATGTTATACTGCACCAAACATGAATCACAGTACAGATTATTACACACCAAACAGGAATCACAGTACAGGTTATACCACACCAAACAGGGATCACAGTACATGTTATACCACACCAAACATAAATCTCAGTATAGTTTATACCACACCAATCAGGAATCACAGTACATATTATACCACACTAAACAGGGATCACAGTACAGGTTATACCACACCAAACAGGAATCACAGCACCGGTTATACTACACCAAACAGGGATCAAAGTACAGGTTATACCACACCAAAAAACAGGAATCACAGTACAGTTATACCACACCAAACAGGAATCACAGTACAGGTTATACCACACCGAACAGGAATCACAGTACAGGTTATACAGCACCAAACATGAACCACAGCACCGGTTATACCACATCAAACAGAAATCACAATACAGGTTATACTACACCTAACAGGAATCACAGTACAGGTTATACAGCACCAAACAGGAATCACAGCACCGGATATACCACATCAAACAGAAATCACAGTACAGGTTATACAACACCAAACATGAATCACAGTACAGGCTATACCACACCAAACAGGAATCACAGTACAGGTTATACCACACCAAACATGAATCACAGTACAGATTATACCACACCAAGCAGGAATCACAGTACAGGTTATACTACACCAAACAGGAATCATATTAATGGTTATACCACACCAAACAGAAATCACAGTACAGGTTATACCACACCAAACAGAAATCACAGTACAAGTTATACCACACCAAACATGAATCACAGTACAGTTGTTACCACACCAAACAGTGATCACAGTACAGGTTATACCACACAAAAACAAGAATAATATTACAGGTTATACAACACCAAACATAAATCAGAGTACAGGTTATACCACACCAAACAGGAATCACAGTACATGTTATACCACACCAAACATTAATCACAGTACAGGTTATACCACAACAAACATGAATCACAGCACCGGTTATACCACACCAAACAGGGATCACAGTACATGTTATACCACACCAAACAGAAATCACAGTACAGGTTATACCACACCAAACAGGAATCACAGTACATATTATACCACACCAAACAGGGATCACAGTACAGGTTATACCACACCAAACAGGAATCACAGCACCGGTTATACCACACCAAACAGGGATCAAAGTACAGGTTACACCACACCAAAACAGGAATCACAGTACAGTTATACCACACCAAACAGGAATCACAGTACAGATTATACCACAGCAAACAGGACTCACAGTACAGGTTATACCACACCAAACATGAATCACAGTACAAATTATACCACACTAAACAGGAATCACAGTACAGGTTATACCACACCAAACAGAAATTACAGTACAGGTTATACGACACCAAACTGGAATCACAGTACAGGTTCTACCACACCAAACATGAATCACAGTACAGATTATACCACACCAAACAGGAATCACAGTACAGGTTATACCACACCAAACAGGAATCACAGTACAGGTTTTACCACACCAAACAGGGATCACAGTACAGGTTTTACCACACCAAACAGGAATCACAGTACAGGTTTTACCACACCAAACAGGGATCACAGTACAGGTTATACCATACCAAACAGGGATCACAGTACAGGTTATACCACACCAAACAGGAATCACAGTACAGGTTATACCACACCAAACAGGGATCAGAGTACAGGTTATACCACACCAAACAGGAATCACAGTACAGGTTATACCACACCAAACAGGAATCACAGTACAGGTTATACCACACCATATAGCCATCACAGTACAGGTTATAATGCACCAAACATGATTCACAGTACAGGTTATACCACACCAAACAGGGATCACAGTACATGTTATACCACACCAAACAGAAATCACAGTACAGGTTATACCACACCAAACAGGAATCACAGTACATATTATACCACACCAAACAGGGATCACAATACAGGTTATACCACACCAAACAGGAATCACAGCACCGGTTATACCACACCGAACAGGGATCAAAGTACAAGTTATACCACACCAAAACAGGAATCACAGTACAGTTATACCACACCAAACAGGAATCACAGTACAGATTATACCACAGCAAACAGGACTCACAGTACAGGTTATACCACACCAAACATGAATCACAGTACAAATTATACCACACTAAACAGGAATCACAGTACAGGTTATACCACACCAAACAGAAATTACAGTACAGGTTATACGACACCAAACTGGAATCACAGTACAGGTTCTACCACACCAAACATGAATCACAGTACAGATTATACCACACCAAACAGGAATCACAGTACAGGTTATACCACACCAAACAGGAATCACTGTACAGGTTTTACCACACCAAACAGGGATCACAGTACAGGTTTTACCACACCAAACAGGAATCAAAGCACCGGTTATACCACACCAAACAGAAATCACAGTACAGCTTGTACCACACCAAACAGGAATCACATTACAGATTATACAACAGCAAACTGGAATCACAGTACAGATTATACCACAGCAAACAGGAATCACAGTACAGGCAATACTGCACCAAACATGAATCACAGTACATGTTATACCACACCATACAGGGATCAAAGTACAGGTTATACTGCACCAAACATGAATCACAGTACAGGTTATTCCACACCAAACAGGAATCACAGTACAGGTTATACCACACCAAACAGGGATCACAGTACAGGTTATACCACACCGAACATGAATCACACTACAGGTTATACCACACCAAACAGGGATCACAGTACAGTTTATACCACACCAAACAGGAATCACAGTACAGGTTATACCACACCAAAGAGGAATCACAGTACAGGTTATACCACACCATATAGGGATCACATTACAGGTTATAATGCACCAAACATGATTCACAGTACAGGTTATACCACGCCAACCAGGGATCACAGTACAGGTTATACCACACATAACAGGATTCACAGTACTGGTTGTACCACAAAAAACAGGGATCACAGTACAGGTTATACAACACCAAACAGGAATCACAGTACAGGTTATACCACACGTAACAGGAATCACAGTGCAGATTATACTACACCAAACAGGGATCACAGTACATGTCATACCACACCAAACAGAAATCACAGTACAGGTTATACAACACCAAACAGAAATTACAGTACAGGTTATACCACACCAAACTGGAATCACAGTACAGGTTTTACCACACCAAACATGAATCACAGTATAGATTATACCACACCAAACAGGAATCACAGTACAGGTTATACCACACCAAACAGAAATTACAGTACAGGTTATACCACACCAAACAGGAATCACAGTACAGGTTTTACCACACCAAACAGGGATCACAGTACAGGTTTTACCACACCAAACAGGAATCACAACACCTGTTATACCACACCAAACAGAAATGACAGTACAGGTTATACCACACCAAACAGGAATCACATTACAGATTATACAACAGCAAACAGGAATCACAGTACAGATTATACCACAGCAAAGAGGAATCACATTACAGGTTATACCACACCAAATAGGGATCACAGTACAGGTTATACCACACATAACAGGATTCACAGTACAGGTTATACCACACAAAACAGGGATCACAGTACAGGTTATACAACACCAAACAGGAACCACAGTACAGGTTATACCACACGTAACAGGAATCACAGTACAGATTATACCACACCAAACAGGAATCACAGCACCGTTATACCACACCAAACAGGGATCAAAGTACAGGTTATACCACACCAAAACAGGAATCACAGTACTGTTATACCACACCAAACAGGAATCACAGTACAGGTTATACCACACCAAACATGAATCACAGTACAGATTATACCACACCAAACAGGAATCACAGTACAGATTATACCACAACAAACATGAACCACAGTACAAATTATACCACACTAAACAGGAATCACAGTACAGGTTATACAACACCAAACAGGAATCACAGTACAGGTTATACCACACGTAACAGGAATCACAGTACAGATTTTACCACACCAAACAGGAATCACATTACAGGTTATACCACACCAACCAGAAATCACAGTACAGATTATACCACAACAAACGGAATCACATTACAGATTATACCACACCAAACAGGAATCACAGTACAGATTATACCATACATAACATGAATCACAGTACAGACGATACCACACCAAACAGGAATCACAGTACAGATTATACCACACATAACATGAATCACAGTACAGACGATACCACACCACACAGGAATCACAGTACAGGTTATACAACACAAAACAAGAATCACAGTACATGTTATACCACACCAAACAGAAATCAAAGTACAGGTTATACCACACAAACAGGAATCACAGTACAGATTATACCACACCACACAGGAATCACAGTACAGGTTATACAACACAAAAAAGAATCACAGTACAGGTTATACTGCACCAAACAAGAATCACAGTACAGGCTATACTACACCATACAGGGATCACAGTAAACGTTATACCACACCGAACAGGAATCACAGCACCGGTTATACCACATTAAACAGGAACCACAGTACAGGTTTTACCACACCAAACAGTGATCACAGTACAGGTTTTACCACACCAAACAGGAATCAAAGCACCGGTTATACCACACCAAACAGAAATGACAGTACAGGATATACCACACCAAACAAGAATCACAGTACAGATTATACAACAGCAAACAGGAATCACTGTACAGATTATACCACAGCAAACAGGAATCACAGTACAGGTTATACCACACCAAATAGGGATCACTGTACAGGTTATACCACACATAACAGGATTCACAGTACAGGTTATACCACACAAAACAGGGATCACAGTACAGGTTATACAATACCAAACAGGAACCACAGTACAGGTTATACCACACGTAATAGGAATCACAGTACAGATTATACAACACCAAACAGGAATCACAGCACCGGTTATACCACACCAAACAGGGATCACAGTACAGTTATACCACACCAAACAGGAATCACAGTACAGGTTATACCACACCAAACATGAATCACAGTACAGATTATACCACACCAAACAGGAATCACAGTACAGGTTATACCACAACAAACATGAACCACAGTACAAATTATATCTCACATAACAGGATTCACAGTACAGGTTATACCACAACATACAGGGATCACAGCACACGTTATACCACACCGAACAGGAATCACAGCACCGGTTATACCGCATCAAACAGGAACAATAATACAGGTGATACTACACCAAACAGGGATCACAGTACAGGTTATACCACACCAATTAGGAATCACAGTACAGATTATACCACACAAAACAGGAATCACAGTACAGGTTATATCACACCAAGCATGAATCACAAATACCACACCAAACAGGAATCACATTACATATTTTACCACACCAAACAGGAATCACAGTACAGGTTATATCACCCCAAGCATGAATCACAAATACCACACCAAATAGGAATCACACTACAGATTATACCACACAAAACAGGAATCACAGTACATATTTTACAACACCAAACAGGAATCACAGTACAGGTTATATCACACCAAGCATGAATCACAAATACCACACCAAATAGGAATCACAGTACAGATAATACAGCACCAAACAGGAATCACACTACAGATTATACCACACAAAACAGGAATCACAGTACAGATTATACCAAACCAAACAGGAATCACAGTACAGGTTATACCACACCAAACAGGAATCACAGTACAGGTTATACAACACCAAACAGGAATCACAGTACAGGTTATTCCACACCAAACAGGGATCACAGTACAGGTTATACTGCACCAATCATGAATTACAGTACAGACTATACCACACCAAACAGGAATCACAGTACAGGTTATACCACAACAAACAGGGATCACAGTACAGGTTATACGACACCAAACAGGAATCACAGTACAGATTATACAACACCAATCAGAAATTACCGTACAGATTATACCACACCAAACAGGAATCACAGTACAGGTTATACCACACATAATAGGACTCACAATACAGGTTATACCACACAAAACAGGGATCACAGTACAGGCTATACCACACCAAACAGGAATCACAGTAGAGATTATACCACACCAAACAGGAATCACAGTACAGGTTATACCACACCAAACAGGAATCTCAGTACAGGTTATACCACACAAAACAGGGATCACAGTACAGGTTATACCACACCAAACAGGAATCACAGTACAAATTATACCACACCAAACAGGAATCATAGTACAGTTTATACCACAACAAACGGAATCACATTACAGATTATACCACACATAGCATGAACCACAATACAGGTTATATCACACCAAACAGGAATCACAGTACATATTATACCACACCAAACAGAGATCACAGTACAGGTTATACCACAACAAACAGGGATCACAGTACAGGTTATACCACACCAAATAGGGATCACAATACAGGACCACACAAAACACACAAACACCAACAAACAAACACCCAAAAACAACAACACCACACAAACAAAACAACATTATACCACACCAAACAGGAATCACAGTACAGGTTATACAACACCAAACAGGAATCACAGTACAGATTATACCACACCAAACAGGAATCACAGTACAGGTTATATCACACCAATCATGGATCACAAATACCACACCAAACAGGAACACAACAAACACCCAACACACACCAAACAAGTACAGTTATAAACCAAACAGATCACAAAAACACAATCACAGTACATATTATACCACACCAAACAGGAATCACAGTACAGGTTATATCACACCAATCATGAATCACAAATACCACACAAAACAGGAATCACAGTACAGATTATACCACACCAAACAGGAATCACTGTACAGGTTATTTCACACCAAGCATGAATCACAAATACCACACCAAATAGGAATCACAGTACAGATTATACAACACCAAACAGGAATCACAGTACAGGGTATACAACACCAAACAGGAATCACAGTACAGGTTATACCACACAAACAGTGATCACAGTACAGGTTATACTGCACCAAACATGAATTACAGTACAGGTTATACCACACCAAACAGGAATCACAGTACAGGTTATACCACACCAAACATGGATCACATTACAGGTTATACGACACCAAACAGGAATCACAGTACAGATTAACCAACGCCAAACAGGAATCACAGTACAGGTTATACAACACCAAACAGGAATCAAAGTACAGGTTATACTACACCAAACAGGGATCACAGTACAGGTTATACTGCACCAAACATGAATTACAGTACAGGTTATACCACACCAAACAGGAATCTCAGTACAGGTTATACCACACAAAACAGGGATCACAGTACAGGTTATACCACACCAAACAGGAATCACAGTACAGTTTATACCACAACAAACGGAATCACATTACAGATTATACCACACATAGCATGAATCTAATACAGGTTAAAACACACCAAACAGGAATCACAGTACAGGTTATATCACACCAATCATGGATCACAAACACTAAACCAAACAGGAATCACAGTACATATTATACCACACCAAACAGGAATCACAGTACAGGTTATATCACACCAAGCATGAATCACAAATACCACACCAAATAGGAATTACAGTACAGATTATACAACACCAAACAGGAATCACACTACAGATTATACCACACAAAACAGGAATCACACTACAGATTATACCACACCAAACAGGAATCACAGTACAGGTTATACCACACCAAACAGGAATCACAATACAGGTTATACAACACCAAACAGGAATCACAGTACAGGTTATACCACACCAAACACGGATCACAGTACAGGTTATACTGCACCAAACATGAATTACAGTACAGGTTATACCACACCAAACAGGAATCACAGTACAGGTTATACCACACCAAACAGGGATCTCATTACAGGTTATACCACACCAAACAGGAATCACTGTACAGGTTATTTCACACCAAGCATGAATCACAAATACCACACCAAATAGGAATCACAGTACAGATTATACAACACCAAACAGGAATCACAGTACAGGGTATACAACACCAAACAGGAATCACAGTACAAATTATACCACACCAAACAGGAATCATAGTACAGTTTATATCACAACAAACGGAATCACATTACAGATTATACCACACATAGCATGAATCACAATACAGGTTATATCACACCAAACAGGAATCACAGTACATATTATACCACACCAAACAGAGATCACAGTACAGGTTATACCACACCAAACAGGGATCACAGTACAGGTTATATCACACCAAATAGGGATCACAATACAGGTTATACCACACCAAACAGGAATCACAGTACATGTTATACAACACCAAACAGGATTCACAGTACAGATTATACCAAACCAAACAGGAATCACAGTACAGGTTATATCACACCAATCATGGATCACAAATACCAAACCAAACAGGAATCACAGTACATATTATACCACACCAAACAGGAATCACAGTACAGGTTATATCACACCAATCATGAATCACAAATACCACACAAAACAGGAATCACAGTACAGATTATACCACACCAAACAGGAATCACTGTACAGGTTATTTCACACCAAGCATGAATCACAAATACCACACCAAATAGGAATCACAGTACAGATTATACAACACCAAACAGGAATCACAGTACAGGGTATACAACACCAAACAGGAATCACAGTACAGGTTATACCACACAAAACAGTGATCACAGTACAGGTTATACTGCACCAAACATGAATTACAGTACAGGTTATACCACACCAAACAGGAATCACAGTACAGGTTATACCACACCAAACATGGATCACATTACAGGTTATACGACACCAAACAGGAATCACAGTACAGATTAACCAACGCCAAACAGGAATCACAGTACAGGTTATACAACACCAAACAGGAATCAAAGTACAGGTTATACTACACCAAACAGGGATCACAGTACAGGTTATACTGCACCAAACATGAATTACAGTACAGGTTATACCACACCAAACAGGAATCACAGTACAGGTTATACGACACCAAACAGGAATCACAGTACAGATTATACAACACCAAACAGAAATTACAGTAAACATTATACCACACCAAACAGGAATCACAGTACAGGTTATACCACACCAAACATGGATCACATTACAGGTTATACGACACCAAACAGGAATCACAGTACAGATTAACCAACGCCAAACAGGAATCACAGTACAGGTTATACAACACCAAACAGGAATCAAAGTACAGGTTATACTACACCAAACAGGGATCACAGTACAGGTTATACTGCACCAAACATGAATTACAGTACAGGTTATACCACACCAAACAGGAATCACAGTACAGGTTATACGACACCAAACAGGAATCACAGTACAGATTATACAACACCAAACAGAAATTACAGTAAACATTATACCACACCAAACAGGAATCACAGTACAGGTTATACCACACATAATAGGACTCACAATACAGGTTATTCCACACAAAACAGGGATCACAGTACAGGCTATACCACACCAAACAGGAATCACAGTACAGATTATAACACACCAAACAGGAATCACAGTACAGGTTATACCACACCAAACAGGAATCTCAGTACAGGTTATACCACACAAAACAGGGATCACAGTACAGGTTATACCACACCAAACAGGAATCACAGTACAGTTTATACCACAACAAACGGAATCACATTACAGATTATACTACACATAGCATGAATCAAATACAGGTTAAAACACACCAAACAGGAATCACAGTACAGGTTATATCACACCAATCATGGATCACAAACACTAAACCAAACAGGAATCACAGTACATATTATACCACACCAAACAGGAATCACAGTACAGGTTATATCACACCAAGCATGAATCACAAATACCACACCAAATAGGAATTACAGTACAGATTATACAACACCAAACAGGAATCACACTACAGATTATACCACACAAAACAGGAATCACACTACAGATTATACCACACCAAACAGGAATCACAGTACAGGTTATACCACACCAAACAGGAATCACAATACAGGTTATACAACACCAAACAGGAATCACAGTACAGGTTATACCACACCAAACACGGATCACAGTACAGGTTATACTGCACCAAACATGAATTACAGTACAGGTTATACCACACCAAACAGGAATCACAGTACAGGTTATACCACACCAAACAGGGATCTCATTACAGGTTATACCACACCAAACAGGAATCACTGTACAGGTTATTTCACACCAAGCATGAATCACAAATACCACACCAAATAGGAATCACAGTACAGATTATACAACACCAAACAGGAATCACAGTACAGGGTATACAACACCAAACAGGAATCACAGTACAAATTATACCACACCAAACAGGAATCATAGTACAGTTTATATCACAACAAACGGAATCACATTACAGATTATACCACACATAGCATGAATCACAATACAGGTTATATCACACCAAACAGGAATCACAGTACATATTATACCACACCAAACAGAGATCACAGTACAGGTTATACCACACCAAACAGGGATCACAGTACAGGTTATATCACACCAAATAGGGATCACAATACAGGTTATACCACACCAAACAGGAATCACAGTACATGTTATACAACACCAAACAGGATTCACAGTACAGATTATACCAAACCAAACAGGAATCACAGTACAGGTTATATCACACCAATCATGGATCACAAATACCAAACCAAACAGGAATCACAGTACATATTATACCACACCAAACAGGAATCACAGTACAGGTTATATCACACCAATCATGAATCACAAATACCACACAAAACAGGAATCACAGTACAGATTATACCACACCAAACAGGAATCACTGTACAGGTTATTTCACACCAAGCATGAATCACAAATACCACACCAAATAGGAATCACAGTACAGATTATACAACACCAAACAGGAATCACAGTACAGGGTATACAACACCAAACAGGAATCACAGTACAGGTTATACCACACAAAACAGTGATCACAGTACAGGTTATACTGCACCAAACATGAATTACAGTACAGGTTATACCACACCAAACAGGAATCACAGTACAGGTTATACCACACCAAACATGGATCACATTACAGGTTATACGACACCAAACAGGAATCACAGTACAGATTAACCAACGCCAAACAGGAATCACAGTACAGGTTATACAACACCAAACAGGAATCAAAGTACAGGTTATACTACACCAAACAGGGATCACAGTACAGGTTATACTGCACCAAACATGAATTACAGTACAGGTTATACCACACCAAACAGGAATCACAGTACAGGTTATACGACACCAAACAGGAATCACAGTACAGATTATACAACACCAAACAGAAATTACAGTAAACATTATACCACACCAAACAGGAATCACAGTACAGGTTATACCACACATAATAGGATCACAATACAGGTTATACCACACAAAACAGGGATCACAGTACAGGCTATACCACACCAAACAGGAATCACAGTACAGATTATAACACACCAAACAGGAATCATAGTACAGGTTATACCACACCAAACAGGAATCTCAGTACAGGTTATACCACACAAAACAGGGATCACAGTACAGGTTATACCACACCAAACAGGAATCACAGTACAGATTATACCACACCAAACAGGAATCACAGTACAGTTTATACCACAACAAACGGAATCACATTACAGATTATACCACACATAGCATGAATCAAATACAGGTTAAAACACACCAAACAGGAATCACAGTACAGGTTATATCACACCAATCATGGATCACAAACACTAAACCAAACAGGAATCACAGTACATATTATACCACACCAAACAGGAATCACAGTACAGGTTATATCACACCAAGCATGAATCACAAATACCACACCAAATAGGAATTACAGTACAGCTTATACAACACCAAACAGGAATCACACTACAGATTATACAACACAAAACAGGAATCACACTACAGATTATACCACACCAAACAGGAATCACAGTACAGGTTATACCACACCAAACAGGAATCACAATACAGGTTATACAACACCAAACAGGAATCACAGTACAGGTTATACCACACCAAACACGGATCACAGTACAGGTTATACTGCACCAAACATGAATTACAGTACAGGTTATACCACACCAAACAGGAATCACAGTACAGGTTATACCACACCAAACAGGGATCTCATTACAGGTTATACTACACCAAACAGGAATCACAGTACAGATTATACAACACCAAACAGAAATTAGAGTACAGATTATACCACACCAAACAGGAATCGCAGTACAGGTCATACCACACAAAACAGGCATCACAGTACAGGTTATACCACACCAAACAGGAATCACAGTACATATTATAACACACCAAACAGAGATCACAGTAAAGGTTATACGATACCAAACAGGGATAACAGTACAGGTTATATCACACCAAACAGGGATCACAATACAGGTTATACCACACCAAACAGGAAACACAGTACAGGTTATACAACACCAAACAGGATTCACAGTACATATTATACCAAACCAAACAGGAATCACAGTACAGGTTATATCACACCAATCATGGATCACAAATACCACACAAATCAGGAATCACAGTACATATTATACAACACCAAACAGGAATCACAGTACAGGTTATATCACACCAATCATGAAGCACAAATACCACACCAAACAGGAATCACAGTACAGGTTATACCACACCAAACAGGAATCACAGTACAGATTATACAACACATAACAGGATTCACAATACAGGTTATACCACACAAAACAGGGATCACAGTACAGGCTATACCAAACCAAACAGGAATCACAGTACATACTATACCACACCAAACAGGAATCACAGTACAGGTTATATCACACCAAGCATGAATCACAAATACCATACCAAATAGGAATCACAGTACAGATTATAGAACACCAAATGGGAATCACACTACAGATTATACCACACAAAACAGGAATCACAGTACAGATTATACCACACCAAACAGGAATCACAGTACAGGTTATACCACATCAAACAGGAATCACAGTACAGGTTATACCACACCAAACAGGGATCACAGTACAGGTTATACTGCACCAAACATGAATTACAGTACAGGTTATACCACACCAAACCGGTATCACAGTACTTGTTATACCACACCAAACAGAAATTACAGTACAGATTACACCACACCAAACAGGAATCACAGTACAGGTTATACCACACATAACAGGATTCACAATACAGGTTATACCACACAAAACAGGGATCACAGTACAGGCTATACCACACCAAACAGGGATCACAGTACAGATTATACCACACCAAACAGGAATCACAGTACAGGTTATACCACACATAACAGGATTCACAATACAGGTTTTATCACACCAAACAGGAATCACAGTACATATTATACCACACCAAACAGAGATCACAGTACAGGTTATACCACACATAACAGGATTCACAGTACAGGTTATACCACACCAAACAGGAATCACATTACAGGTTATACCACACCAACCATAAATCACAGTACAGATTATACCACAACAAACGGAATCACATTACAGATTATACCACACATAACAGGATTCACAGTACAGGTTATATCACACCAAACAGGAATCACAATTAACACACCAAACAGGAAACACAGTACAGGTTATACAACACCAAACAGGATTCACAGTACATATTATACCAAACCAAACAGGAATCACAGTACAGGTTATATCACACCAATCATGGATCACAAATACCACACAAATCAGGAATCACAGTACATATTATACAACACCAAACAGGAATCACAGTACAGGTTATATCACACCAATCATGAAGCACAAATACCACACCAAACAGGAATCACAGTACAGGTTATACCACACCAAACAGGAATCACAGTACAGATTATACAACACATAACAGGATTCACAATACAGGTTATACCACACCAAAACAGGATCACAGTACAGGCTATACCAAACAAACAGGAATCACAGTACATACTATACCACACCAAACAGGAATCACAGTACAGGTTTCACACCAAGCATGAATCACAAATACCATAACCAAATGGAATCACAGTACAGATTATAGAACACCAAATGGGAATCACACTACAGATATACCACACAAAACAGGAATCACAGTACAGATTATACCACACCAAACAGGAATCACAGTACAGGTTATACCACATCAAACAGGAATCACAGTACAGGTTATACCACACCAAACAGGGATCACAGTACAGGTTATACTGCACCAAACATGAATTACAGTACAGGTTATACCACACCAAACAGGTATCACAGTACTTGTTATACCACACCAAACAGAAATTACAGTACAGATTACACCACACCAAACAGGAATCACAGTACAGGTTATACCACACATAACAGGATTCACAATACAGGTTATACCACACAAAACAGGGATCACAGTACAGGCTATACCACACCAAACAGGAATCACAGTACAGATTAACCACACCAAACAGGAATCACAGTACAGTTATACCACACAAAACAGGAATCACAATACAGGTTATATCACACCAAACAGGAATCACAAATACCACACCAAACAGGAATCACAGTACAGGTTATACCACAACAAACAGGAATCACATTACAGGTTATACAACACCAACCATAAATCACAGTACAGATTATACCACAACAAACGGAATCACATTACAGATTATACCACACATAACAGGATTCACAGTACAGGTTATATCACACCAAACAGGAATCACAAATAACACACCAAACAGGAATCACAGTACATATTATACCACACCAAACAGAATACAGTACAGATTATACCACACATAACATGAATCACAGTACAGACGATACCACACCTAACAGGAATCACAGTACAGTTATACCACAACAGAATACAGTACAGTTATACACACCAACAGGAATCACAGTACAGGTTATACCACACAAACATGAATCACAGTACAGATTATACCACACCACACAGGAATCACAGTACAGGTTATACCACACCAAAAAAGAATCACAGTACAGGTTATACTGCACCAAACATGAATCACAGTACAGATTATACCACACAAAACAGGAATCACAGTACATATTATACCACACCAAACAGGAATCACAGTACAGGTTATATCACACCAAGCATGAATCACAAATATCACACCAAATGGGAATCACAGTACAGATTATACAACACCAAACAGGAATCACACTACAGATTATACCACACAAAACAGGAATCACAGTACAGTTTATACTGAACAAAACATGAATCACAGTACAGGTTATTCCACACCAAACAGGAATCACAGTACAGGTTATACCACACCAAACAGGGATCACAGTACAGGTTCTACCACACCAAACAGGAATCACAGTACTGGTTATACCACACCAAACATGAATCACAGTACAGATTATACCATACCAAATAGGGATCACAGTACAGGTTATAATGCACCAAACATGAATCACAGTACAGGTTATACCACACCAAACAGGGATCACAGTACAGGTCATACCACACATAACAGGATTCACAGTACAGGTTATACCACACAAAACAGGGATCACAGTACAGGTTATACAACACCAAACAGGAATCACAGTACAGGTTTTACCACACGTAACAGGAATCACAGTACAGATTATAACACACCAAACAGGAATCACATTACAGGTTATACCACACCAACCAGAAATCACAGTACAGATTATACCACAACAAACGAAATCACATTACAGATTATACCACACATAACAGGAATCACAGTACAGGTTATACTGCACCAAACAGGAATCACATATACCACACCAAATAAACACAACAAAACCACACCAAACAAAACAACAAAACCACACAAACAAACACAACAACACCACACCAACAAACACAACAAAACCACCAAACAAAACAAAAACAACCAAACAAAACAGTACAGGTTATACCACACAAACATGAATCACAGTACAGATTATACCACACCACACAGGAATCACAGTACAGGTTATACCACACCAAACAAGAATCACAGTACAGATTATACTGCACCAAACAAGAATCACAGTACAGGCTATACCACACAAATCAGGGATCACAGTACAGGTTATACCACACCAAACAAGAATCACAGTACAGATTATACCACACAAACAACACAAACAGGAACCAAGTACAGTATACCACACCAAACAGGATCACAACAGGTTATACCACACCAAAAGAATCACAGTACAGTTAACACACCAAACAGGAATCACAGTACAGTTATACCACACAAACAGGAATCACAGACAGATTATACCACACCAAAAGAATCACAGTACAGATTATACACACCAAACAGGAATCACATACAGATTATACCACACAAACAGAATCACAGTACAGATTATACCACACCAAACAGGAATCACAGTACAGTTATACCACACCAAACAATCACATACAGGTTATACCACACCAAACAGAATCACAGTAAACAACCAAACAAACAAACAGTTATAACACCAAACAAATCACATACAGTTATACCACACCAAACAGGAATCACAGTACAGAGGAATCACAGTACATATTATACCACACCAAACAGGAATGACAGTACAGATTATACCACACATAACATGAATCACAGTACAGACGATTCCACACCTAACAAGAATCACAGTACAGGATATACTGCACCAAACATGAATTACAGTAGAGGTTATATCATACCAAACAAGAATGTCAGTACAGGTTATACCACACAAACATGAATCACAGTACAGATTATACCACACCACACAGGAATCACAGTACAGGTTATACCACACCAAACAAGAATCACAGTACAGATTATACTGCACCAAACAAGAATCACAGTACAGGCTATACCACACAAATCAGGGATCACAGTACAGGTTATACCACACCAAACAAGAATCACAGTACAGATTATACCACACATAACAGGAATCACAATACAGGTTATATCACACCAAACAGATATCACAATACATATTATACCACACCAAACAGAAATCACAGTACATGTTATACCACACAAACAGGAATCACAGTACAGGCTATACCACACCATACAGGGATCACAGTAAACGTTATACTACACCGAACAGGAATCTCAGCACCGGTTATACCACATCAAACAGGAACCATAGTACAGGTGATACCACACCAAACAGGGATCACAGTACAGGTTATACCACACCAAATAGGAATCACAGTACAGATTATACAACACCAAACAGGAATCACAGTACAGATTATACCACACAAAACAGGAATCACAGTACAGATTATATCACACCAAGCATGAATCACATATACCACACCAAACAGGAATCACAGTACATATTACACAACACCAAACAGGAATCACAGTACACGTTATATCACACCAAGCATGAATCACAAATACCACACCAAATAGGAATCACAGTACAGATTATACAACACCAAACAGGAATCACACTACAGATTATACCACACAAAACAGGAATCACAGTACAGATTATACCACACCAAACAGGAATCACAGTACAGGTTATACCACACCAACAGGAATCACAGTACAGGTTATACCACACCAAACAGGAATCACAGCATCGGTAATACCACACCAAACAGGGATCACAGTACAGGTTATACCACACCAAACAGGAATCACAGTACAGGTTATAACATACCAAATAGGAATCACAGTACAGGTTATACCACGTCAAACAGGAATCACAGTACAGATTATATAACACCAAACAGAAATCACAGTACAGATTATACCACACCAAACAGGAATCACAGTACAGGTTATATCACACCAAGCATGAATCACAAATACCACACCAAACAGGAATCACAGTACATATTATACCACACAAAACAGGTATCGCAGTACAGATTATACCACGCCAAACAGGGATCACAGTACATGTTAAGCAACACCAAACAGGAATCACAGTACAGGTTATACCAAACCAAACAGGGATCACATTACAGATCATACCACACCAAACAGGAATCACAGTACGGATTATACAACACCAAACAGAAATTACAGTACAGATTATTCCACACCAAACAGGAATCACAGTACAGGTTATACCACACATAACAGGATTCACAATACAGGTTATACCACACAAAACAGGGATCAAAGTACAGGTTATACAACACCAAACAGGAATAACAGTACAGGTTATACCACACAAAACAGGGATCACAGTACAGGTTATACCACACCAAACAGGAATCACAGTACAGGTTATACCACACCAAACAGGAATCACTGTACAGATTATACCACACGTAACATGAATCACAGTACAGGTTATACCACACAAAACATGGATCACAGTACAGGTTATATCACACCAATCAGGATTCACAGTACAGTTTATACCACACGTTACAGGAATCACAGTACAGTTTATACCACAACAAACGGAATCACATTACAGATTATACCACACATAACAGGAATCACAATACAGGTTATATCACACCAAACAGGAATCACAGTACATATTATACCACACCAAACAGAGATCACAGTACAGGTTATACCACACCAAACAGGGATCACAGTACAGGTTATACCACACCAAATAAGGATCACAGTACAGGTTATACCACACCAAACAGGAATCACAGTACAGGTTATACCACACCAAACAGGATTCACAGTACAGATTATACCAAATCAAACAGGAATCACAGTACAGGTTATATCACACCAATCATGAAACACAAATACCACACCAAACAGGAATCATAGTACATATTATACCACACCAAACAGGAATCACAGTACAGGTTATATCACACAAATAGTGAATCACAAATACCACACCAAACAGGAATCACAGTACAGATTATACCACAGCAAACAGGAATCACAGTAGAGGTTATACTGCACCAAACATGAATCACAGTACATGTTATACCACACTAAACAGGGATCACAGTACAGGTTATACTGCACCAAACATGAATCACAGTACAGGTTATACCACACCAAACAGGAATCACAGTACAAGTTATACCAAACAAACATGAATCACAGTACAGATTATACCACACCACACAGGAATCACAGTACAGGTTATACCACACCAAACAAGAATCAAAGTACAGGTTATATTGCACCAAACAAGAATCACAGTACAGGCTATACCACACCATACAGGGATCACAGTACAGGTTATACCACACCAAACAAGATTTACAGTACAGGTTATACCACACCAAACAGAAATCACAATACAGGTTATACCACACAAACAGGAATCACAGTACAGATTATACAACACCAAACAGGAATCACAGTACAGTTTATACCACACCAAACAGGGATCACAGCACATTTTATACCACACCAAACAGGAATCACAGTACAGTTTATACCACACCAAACAGGAATCACAGTACAGGTTATACTACACCAAACAGTAATCACAGCACCGGTTATATCACACCAAACAGGGATCAAAGTACAGGTTATACCACACCAAACAGAAATCACAGTACATGTTATACCACACCAAACAGGAATCACAGTACATGTTATGCCACACCAAACAGGAATCACAGTACAGCTTATACCACACCAAACATGAATCACAGTACAGGTTATACCACACCAAACAGGAATCACAGCACCGGTTATACCACAACAAACAGGGATCACAGTACAGGTTATACCACACCAAACAGAAATCACAGTACATGTTATACCACACCAAACAAGGATCACAGTACAGGTTATACCACACCAAACAGGAATCACAGCACCGGTTATACCACACCAAACAGGGATCACAGTACAGGTTATACCACACCAAAACAGGAATCACAGTACAGGTTATATCACACCAAACAAGAATCAAAGTACAGGTTATATTGCACCAAACAAGAATCACAGTACAGGATATACCACAACAAACATGAATCACAGTACAGATTATACCACAACAAACAGGAATCACAGTACAGATTATACCACACCACACAGGAATCACAGTACAGGTTATACCACACCAAACAGTAATCACAGCACCGGTTATATCACACCAAACAGGGATCAAAGTACAGGTTATACCACACCAAACAGAAATCACAGTACATGTTATACCACACCAAACAGGAATCACAGTACATGTTATGCCACACCAAACAGGAATCACACCAAACAAACACAACAAACACACCAACACAAACAAACCACACCAAACAGATCACAGACATTATACCACACCAAACAGAATCACAGACAGTTATACACACCAAACAGGAATCACAGTACAGGTTATACCACACCAAACAGAATCACAGACGGTTATACACACCAAACAGATCAAGTACAGGTTATCACACCAAACAAATCACAGTACAGTTATACCACACCAAACAGAATCACAGTACATTATCCACACCAAACAGAATCACAGTACAGCTTATACCACACCAAACATGAATCACAGTACAGGTTATACCACACCAAACAGGAATCACAGCACCGGTTATACCACAACAAACAGGGATCACAGTACAGGTTATACCACACCAAACAGAAATCACAGTACATGTTATACCACACCAAACAGGGATTACAGTTCAGGTTATACCACACCAAACAGGAATCACAGCACCGGTTATACCACACCAAACAGGGATCACAGTACAGGTTATACCACACCAAAACAGGAATCACAGTACAGTTATACCACACCAAACAGGAATCACAGTACAGGTTATACCACACCAAACATGAAGCACAATACAGATTATACCACACCAAACAGAAATCACAGTACAGGATATACCACAACAAACATGAATCACAGTACAGATTATACCACACCAAACAGGAATCACAGTACAGATTATACCACACCACACATGAATCACAGTACAGGTTATACCACACCAAACAAGAATCAAAGTACAGGCTATATTGTACCAAACAAGAATCACAGTACAGGCTATACTACACCATACAGGGATCTCAGTACAGGTTATACCACACCAAACAAGAATTACAGTACAGGTTATACCACACCAAACAGAAAAATCACAATACAGGTTATACCACACAAACAGGAATCACAGTACAGATTATACAACACCAAACAGGAATCACAGTACAGTTTATACCACACCAAACAGGGATCACAGCACATTTTATACCACACCAAACAGGAATCACAGAACAGTTTATACCACACCAAACAGGAATCACAGTACAGGTTATACCACACCAAACAGTAATCACAGCACCGGTTATATCACACCAAACAGGGATCAAAGTACAGGTTATAACACACCAAACAGAAATCACAGTACATGTTATACCACACCAAACAGGAATCACAGTACATGTTATGCCACACCAAACAGGAATCACAGTACAGCTTATACCACACCAAACATGAATCACAGTACAGGTTATACCACACCAAACAGGAATCACAGCACCGGTTATACCACAACAAACAGGGATCACAGTACAGGTTATACCACACCAAACAGAAATCACAGTACATGTTATACCACACCAAACAGGGATCACAGTTCAGGTTATACCACACCAAACAGGAATCACAGCACCGGTTATACCACACCAAACAGGGATCACAGTACAGGTTATACCACACCAAAACAGGAATCACAGTACAGTTATACCACACCAAACAGGAATCACAGTACAGGTTATACCACACCAAACATGAAGCACAATACAGATTATACCACACCAAACAGGAATCACAGTACAGGATATACCACAACAAACATGAATCACAGTACAGATTATACCACAACAAACAGGAATCACAGTACAGGTTATACCACACCAAACAGGAATCACAGTACAGGTTTTACCACACCAACAGGAATCACAGTACAGGTTATACCACACCAAACAGAAATTACATTACAGGTTATACCACACCAAACAGGAATAAAAGTACAGGTTTTACCACACCAAACAGGGATCACATTACAGGTTTTACCACCCCAAACAGGAATCAAAGTACAGATTATACAACAGCAAACAGGAATCACAGTACAGATTATACAACACCAAACAAGAATCACAGTACAGGTTATACCACAACAAACAGGAATCACAGTACAGGTTATACCACACCAAATAGGAATCACAGTACAGATTATACAACACCAAACAGGAATCACAGTACAGATTATACCACACAAAAAAGGACTCACAGTACAGGTTATATCACACCAAGCATGAATCACAAATACCACACCAAACAGGAATCACAGTAAATATTATTCCACACCAAACAGGAAACACAGTACAGGTTATATCACACCAAGCATGAATCACAAATACCACACCAAACAGGAATCACAGTACATATTATTCCACACCAAACAGGAAACACAGTACAGGTTATACCACACCAAACAGGAATCACAGTACAGGTTATACCACACCAAACAGGATTCACAGTACAGATTATACCAAACCAAACAGGAATCACAGTACAGGTTATATCACACCAATCATGAAACACAAATACCACACCAAACAGGAATCACAGTACATATTATACCACACCAAACAGGAATCACAGTACAGGTTATATCACACAAATAGTGAATCACAAATACCACACCAAACAGGAATCACAGTACAGATTATACCACAGCAAACTGGAATCACAGTACAGGTTATACTGCACCAAACTTGAATCACAGTACATGTTATATCACACTAAACAGGGATCACAGTACAGGTTATACTGCACCAAACATGAATCACAGTACAGGTTATACCACACCAAACAGGAATCACAGTACAAGTTATACCACACAAACATGAATCACAGTACAGATTATACCACACCACACAGGAATCACAGTACAGGTTATACCACACCAAACAAGAATCAAAGTACAGGTTATACTGCACCAAACAAGAATCACAGTACAGGCTATACTACACCATACAGGGATCACAGTACAGGTTATACCACACCAAACAAGAATTACAGTACAGGTTATACCACACCAAACAGAAATCACAATACAGGTTATACCACACAAACAGGAATCACAGTACAGATTATACAACACCAAACAGGAATCACAGTACAGTTTATACCACACGAAACAGGGATCACAGTACAGGTTATACCACACCAAACAGGAATCACAGCACCGGTTATATCACACCAAACAGGGATCAAAGTACAGGTTATACCACACCAAACAGAAATCACAGTACATGTTATACCACACCAAACAGGAATCACAGTACATGTTATACCACACCAAACAGGAATCACAGTACAGGTTATACCACACCAATCAGGAATCACAGCACCTGTTATACCACAACAAACAGGGATCACAGTACAGGTTATACTACACCAAACAGAAATCACAGTACATATTATACCACACAAAACAGGGATCACAGTACAGGTTATACCACACCAAACAGGAATCACATCACCGGTTATACCACACCAAACAGGGATCACAGTACAGGTTATACCATACCAAAACAGGAATCACAGTACAGTTATACCACACCAAACAGGAATCACAGTACAGGTTATACCACACCAAACATGAAGCACAATACAGAATATACCACACCAAACAGGAATCACAGTACAGGTTATACCACACCAAACAGGAATCACAGTACAGGTTTTACCACACCAAACAGGAATCACAGTACAGGTTATACCACACCAAACAGAAATTACATTACAGGTTATACCACACCAAACAGGAATAACAGTACAGGTTTTACCACACCAAACAGGGATCACATTACAGGTTTTACCACACCAAACAGGAATCACAGTACAGGTTATACCACACCAAATATGAATCACAGTACAGATTATACAACACCAAACAGGAATCACAGTACAGATTATACCACACAAAACAGGAATCACAGTACAGGTTATATCACACCAAGCATGAATCAACAATACCACACCAAACAGGAATCACAGTACAGATTATACCACACCAAACATGAATCACAGTACAGGTTATACCACACCAAACAGGAATCACAGTACAGGTTATACCACACCAAACAGGAATCACAGTACAGGTTATACCACACCAAACAGGGATCACAGTACAGGTTATACCACACAAAACAGGAATCACAGTACAGGTTATACCATACTAAACAGGAATCACAGTACAGGTTATACCACACCAAACATGAATCACAGTACAGATTATACAACACCAAACAGGAATCACAGTACAGATTATACAACACCAAACAGAAATCACAGTACAGATATAGCACACCAAACAGGAATCACAGTACAGGTTATATCACACCAAGCATGAATCACAAATACCACACCAAACAGGAATCACAGTACAGATTATACCACACCAAACAGGAATCACAGTACAGGTTATATCACACCAAGCATGAATCACAAAAACGACACCAAATAGGAATCACAGTACAGATTATACGACACCAAACAGGAATCAAAGTACAGATTATACCACACCAAACATGGATCACAGTACAGGTTATACCACACCAAACAGGACTCACAGTACAGATTATACCACACCAAACAGGAATCACAGTACAGGTTATACAACACCAAGCATGAATCACAAATACCACATCAAAAAGGAACCATAGTACAGGTGATACCACACCAAGCATGAATCACAGTACAGATTATACCACAGTACAGGCTATACTACACCATACAGGGATCACAGTACAGGTTATACCACACCAAACAAGAATCACAGTACAGGTTATACCACACCAAACAGGAATCACAGTACAAGTTATACCACACAAACATGAATCACAGTACAGATTATACCACACCACACAGGAATCACAGTACAGGTTATACCACACCAATCAAGAATCAAAGTACAGGTTGTACTGCACCAAACAAGAATCACAGTACAGGCTATACTACACCATACAGGGATCACAGTACAGGTTATACCACACCAAACAAGAAATACAGTACAGGTTATACCACACCAAACAGAAATCACAATACAGGTTATACCACACAAACAGGAATCACAGTACAGGTTATACCACACCAAACATGAACTAGTACAGATTATACCACACCAAACAGGAATCACAGTACAGGTTATACCACACCAAACAGGAATCACAGCACCGGTTATATCACACCAAACAGGGATCAAAGTACAGGTTATACCACACCAAACAGAAATCACAGTACATGTTATACCACACCAAACAGGAATCACAGTACATGTTATACCACACCAAACAGGAATCACAGTACAGGTTATACCACACCAAACAGGAATCACAGCACCTGTTATACCACAACAAACAGGGATCACAGTACAGGTTATACCACACCAAACAGAAATCACAGTACATATTATACCACACCAAACAGGGATCACAGTACAGGTTATACCACACCAAACAGGAATCACATCACCGGTTATACCACACCAAACAGGGATCACAATACAGGTTATACCACACAAAACAGGAATCACAGTACAGTTATACCACACCAAACAGGAATCACAGTACAGGTTATATCACACCAAACATGAAGCACAATACAGAATATACCACACCAAACAGGAATCACAGTACAGGATATACCACAACAAACATGAATCACAGTACAGATTATACCACACCAAACAGGAATCACAGTACAGGTTATACCACACCAAACAGGAATCACAGTACAGGTTTTACCACACCAAACAGGAATCACAGTACAGGTTATACCACACCAAACAGAAATTACATTACAGGTTATACCACACCAAACAGGAATAACAGTACAGGTTTTACTACACCAAACAGGGATCACATTACAGGTTTTACCACACCAAACAGGAATCACAGTACAGGTTATACCACACCAAATATGAATCACAGTACAGATTATACAACACCAAACAGGAATCACAGTACAGATTATACCACACAAAACAGGAATCACAGTACAGGTTATATCACACCAAGCATGAATCACAAATACCACACCAAACAGGAATCACAGTACAGATTATACCACACCAAACATGAATCACAGTACAGGTTATACCACACCAAACAGGAATCACAGTACAGGTTATACCACACCAAACAGGAATCACAGTACAGGTTATACCACACCAAACAGGGATCACAGTACAGGTTATACCACACCAAACAGGAATCACAGTACAGGTTATACCATACTAAACAGGAATCACAGTACAGGTTATACCACACCAAACAGGAATCACAATACAGATTATACAGCACCAAACAGGAATCACAGTACAGATTATACAACACCAAACAGAAATCACAGTACAGATATAGCACACCAAACAGGAATCACAGTACAGGTTATATCACACCAAGCATGAATCACAAATACCACACCAAACAGGAATCACAGTACAGATTATACAACACCAAACAGGAATCACAGTACAGGTTATATCACACCAAGCATGAATCACAAATACGACACCAAATAGGAATCACAGTACAGATTATACGACACCAAGCAGGAATCAAAGTACAGATTATACCACACCAAACAGGGATCACAGTACAGGTTATACCACACCAAGCATGAATCACAAATACCACATCAAACAGGAACCATAGTACAGGTGATACCACACCAAATATGAATCACAGTACAGATTATACAACACCAAACAGGAATCACAGTACAGTTTATACCACACCAAACAGGGATCACAGTACAGGTTATACCACACCAAACAGGTATCACAGCACCGGTTTTACCACACCAAACATAAATCACAGTACATGTTATACCACACCAAACAGGAATCACAGTACATGTTGTACCAAACCAAACAGGAATCACAGTACAGCTTATACCACACCAAACAGGAATCACAGCACCGGTTATACCACACCAAACAGAAATCACAGTACAGGTTATACCACACCAAATAGGAATCACAGTACATATTATACCACACCAAACAGGTATCACAGTACAGGTTATACCACACCAAACAGGAATCACAGCACCGGTTATACAACACCAAACAGGGATCACAGTACAGGTTATACCACACCAAAACAGGAATCACAGTACAGTTATACCACACCAAACAGGAATCACAGTACAGGTTATACCACACCAAACATGAACTAGTACAGATTATACCACACCAAACAGGAATCACAGTACAGGTTATACCACAACAAACATGAATCACATTACAGATTATACCACACCAAACAGGAATCACAGTACAGGTTATACCACACCAAACAGGAATCACAGTACAGGTTTTACCACACCAAACAGGAATCACAGTACAGGTTATACCACACCAAACATAAATTACATTACAGGTTATACCACACCAAACAGGAATAACAGTACAGGTTTTACCACACCAAACAAGGATCACAGTACAGGTTTTACCACACCAAACAGGAATCAAAGCACCGGTTATACCACACCAAACAGAAATCACAGTACAGGTTATACCACACCAAACAGGAATCACAGTACAGATTATACAACAGCAAACAGGAATCACAGTACAGATTATACCACACAAAATATGAATCACAGTACAGGTTATACCACACCAAACAGGAATCACAGTACAGGTTATAGCACATCAAATAGGAATCACAGTACAGATTATACCACACAAAACAGGAATCACAGTACAGGTTATATCACACCAAGCATGATTCACAAATTCCACACCAAATAGGATTCACAGTACATATTATACCACACCAAACAGGAATCACAGTACAGATTATACCACACCAAACATGAATCACAGTACAGGTTATACCACACCAAACAGGAATCACAGTACAGGTTATATCACACCAAACAGGAATCACAGTACAGTTTATACCACACCAAACAGGGATCAAAGTACAGGTTATACCACACCAAACAGGAATCACAGTACAGGTTATACCATACCAAACAAGAATCACAGTACAGGTTATACCACACCAAACAGGAATCACAGTACATCTTATACCACACCAAACATGAATCACAGCACCGGTTATACCACACCAAACAGGAATCACAGTACAGGTTATACCAAACCAAACAGGAATCACAGTACAGACTATACAACACCAAACAGGAATCACAGTACAGATTATACCACACCAATCAGGAATCACAGTCCAGGTTATATCTCATCAAGCATGACTCACAAATACGACACAAACAGGAATCACAGTACAGATTATACCACACCAAACAGGAATCACAGTAGAGGTTATACCACATCAAAAAACAATCACAGTACAGGTTATACCACACCAAACAGGAATCACATACAGGTTATACCACACCAAATAGGGATCACAGTACAGGTTATAATGCACCAAACAGGGATCACAGTACAGGTTATACAACACCAAACAGGAATCACAGTACAGATTATACCACACATAACAGGAATCACATTACAGATTATACCACACCAAACAGGGATCACAGTACAGGTTATACCACACCAAACAGGAATCACAGTACAGGTTATACCACACCAAATAGGAATCACAGTACAGGTTATACCACACCAAACAGGAATCACGTACAGATATACCAACCAACAGCAATCTAGTACAGATTATACCACACCAAACAGGAATCACAGTACAGATTATACCACACCAAACAGGGATCACAGTACAGGTTATACCACACCAAACAGGAATCACAGTACAGGTTATACCACACCAAATAGGAATCACAGTACAGGTTATACCACACCAAACAGGAATCACAGTACAGATTATACCACACCAAACAGCAATCATAGTACAGGTTATACCACACCAAACAGGAATCACAGTACAGGTTATACCACACCAAATAGGGATCACAGTACAGGTTATAATGCACCAAACAGGGATCACAGTACAGGTTATACCACACCAAACAGGAATCACAGTACAGATTATACCACACATAACAGGAATCACAGTACAGATTATACCACACCAAACAGAAATCACAGTACAGGTTATACCACACCAAACAGGGATCACAGTACAGTTTATACCACACCAAACAGGAATCACAGTACAGGCTATACAACACCAAACAGGAATCACAGTACAGATTATACCAAACCGAAGAGGAATCAAAGTACAGGTTATACCACATCAAACAGGAATCACAGTACAGATTATACCACACCAAACAGGAATTACAGTACAGATTATACCACAACAAACGGAATCACATTACAGATTATACCACACATAACAGGAATCAAAATACAGGTTATATAACACAAAACAGGAATCACAATTACCACATCAAACATGAATCACAGTACATATTATACCACACAAAACAGGAATAACAGTACAGGTTTTACCACACCAAACAGGGATCACAGTACAGGTTTTACCACACCAAACAGGAATCAAAGAACCGGTTATACCACACCAAACAGAAATCACAGTACAGGTTATACCACACCAAACAGGAATCACAGTACAGATTATACAACAGCAAACAGGAATCACAGTACAGATTATACCACACAACATAGGAATCACAGTACAGGTTATACCACACCAAACAGGAATCACAGTACAGGTTATACCACATCAAATAGGAATCACAGTACAGATTATACAACACCAAACAGGAATCACAATACAGATTATACCACACAAAACAGGAATCACAGTACAGGTTATATCACACCAAGCATGATTCACAAATTCCACACCAAATAGGAATCACAGTACAGATTATACCACACCAAACAGGAATCACAGTACAGATTATACCACACCAAACATGAATCACAGTACAGGTTATACCACACCAAACAGGAATCACAGTACAGGTTATATCACACCAAACAGGAATCACAGTACAGGTTATACCACACCAAACAGGGATCAAAGTACAGGTTATACCACACCAAACAGGAATCACAGTACAGGTTATATCATACCAAACAAGAATCACAGTACATGTTATACCACACCAAACAGGAATCACAGTACAGCTTATACCACACCAAACATGAATCACAGCACCGGTTATACCACACCAAACAGGAATCACAGTACAGGTTATACCAAACCAAACAGGAATCACAGTACAGACTATACAACACCAAACAGGAATCACCGTACAGATTATACAACACCAAACAGAAATCACAATACAGATTATACCACACCAATCAGGAATCACAGTCCAGGTTATATCACATCAAGCATGACTCACAAATACGACACAAACAGGAATCACAGTACAGATTATACCACACCAAACAGGAATCACAGTAGAGGTTATACCACACCAAAAAATAATCACAGTACAGGTTATACCACACCAAACAGGAATCACAGTACAGGTTATACGACACCAAATAGGGATCACAGTACAGGTTATAATGCACCAAACAGGGATCACAGTACAGGTTATACAACACCAAACAGGAATCACAGTACAGATTCTACCACTCATAAAAGGAATCACATTACAGATTATACCACACCAAACAGGGATCACAGTACAGGTTATACCACACCAAACAGGAATCACAGTACAGGTTATACCACACCAAATAGGACTCACAGTACAGGTTATACCACACCAAACAGGAATCACAGTACAGATTATACCACACCAAACAGCAATCATAGTACAGGTTATACCACACCAAACAGGAATCACAGTACAGATTATACCACACCAAATAGGGATCACAGTACAGGTTATAATGCACCAAACAGGGATCACAGTACAGGTTATACCACACCAAACAGGAATCACAGTACAGATTATACCACACATAACAGGAATCACAGTACAGATTATACCACACCAAACAGGAATCACAGTACAGGTTATACCACACCAAACAGGAATCACAGTACAGGTTATACCACACCAAACAGGAATCACAGTACAGGTTATACCACACCAAACAGAAATCACAGTACAGATTATACCAAACCAAACAGGAATCACAGTACAGGTTATACCACACCAAACAGGAATCACAGTACAGATTATACCACACCAAACAGGAATCACAGTACAGATTATACCACAACAAACAGGAATCACATTACAGATTATACCACACAAAACAGGAATCAAAATACAGGTTATACAACACAAAACAGGAATCACAATACAATACCACACCAAACATGAATCACAGTACATAATATACCACACAAAACATGAATCACAGTACAGACTATACCACAACAAACAGGAATCACAGTACAGGTTATACCACAAAAAACAGGGATCTCAGTACAGGTTTTACCACACCAAACAGGAATCACAGTACAGGTTATACCACACCAAACAGAAATTACATTACAGGTTATACCACACCAAACAGGAATAACAGAACAGGTTTTACCACACCAAACAGGGATCACATTACAGGTTTTACCACAGCAAACAGGAATCAAAGTACAGATTATACAACAGCAAACAGGAATCACAGTACAGAATATACCACACCAAACAAGAATCACAGTACAGGTTAAACCACACCAAACAGGAATCACAGTACAGGTTATACCACACCAAATAGGAATCACAGTACAGATTATACAACACCAAACAGGAATCACAGTACAGATTATACCACACAAAACAGGACTCACAGTACAGGTTATATCACACCAAGCATGAATCACAAATACCACACCAAACAGGATTCACAGTACATATTATTCCACACCAAACAGGAAACACAGTACAGGTTATATCACACCAAGCATGAATCACAAATACCACACCAAACAGGAATCACAGTACAGGTTATACCACACCAAACAGGGATCACAGTACAGGTTATACCACACCAAACAGGAATCACAGTACAGGTTATACCACACCAAACAGGATTCACAGTACAGATTATACCAAACCAAACAGGAATCACAGTACAGGTTATATCACACCAATCATGAAACACAAATACCACACCAAACAGGAATCACAGTACATATTATACCACACCAAACAGGAATCACAGTACAGGTTATATCACACAAATAGTGAATCACAAATACCACACCAAACAGGAATCACAGTACAGATTATACCACAGCAAACAGGAATCACAGTACAGGTTATACTGCACCAAACATGAATCACAGTACATGTTATATCACACTAAACAGGGATCACAGTACAGGTTATACTGCACCAAACATGAATCACAGTACAGGTTATACCACACCAAACAGGAATCACAGTACAAGTTATACCACACAAACATGAATCACAGTACAGATTATACCACACCACACAGGAATCACAGTACAGGTTATACCACACCAAACAAGAATCAAAGTACAGGTTATACTGCACCAAACAAGAATCACAGTACAGGCTATACTACACCATACAGGGATCACAGTACAGGTTATACCACACCAAACAAGAATTACAGTACAGGTTATACCACACCAAACAGAAATCACAATACAGGTTATACCACACAAACAGGAATCACAGTACAGATTATACAACACCAAACAGGAATCACAGTACAGTTTATACCACACGAAACAGGGATCACAGTACAGGTTATACCACACCAAACAGGAATCACAGCACCGGTTATATCACACCAAACAGGGATCAAAGTACAGGTTATACCACACCAAACAGAAATCACAGTACATGTTATACCACACCAAACAGGAATCACAGTACATGTTATACCACACCAAACAGGAATCACAGTACAGGTTATACCACACCAATCAGGAATCACAGCACCTGTTATACCACAACAAACAGGGATCACAGTACAGGTTATACTACACCAAACAGAAATCACAGTACATATTATACCACACAAAACAGGGATCACAGTACAGGTTATACCACACCAAACAGGAATCACATCACCGGTTATACCACACCAAACAGGGATCACAGTACAGGTTATACCATACCAAAACAGGAATCACAGTACAGTTATACCACACCAAACAGGAATCACAGTACAGGTTATACCACACCAAACATGAAGCACAATACAGAATATACCACACCAAACAGGAATCACAGTACAGGTTATACCACACCAAACAGGAATCACAGTACAGGTTTTACCACACCAAACAGGAATCACAGTACAGGTTATACCACACCAAACAGAAATTACATTACAGGTTATACCACACCAAACAGGAATAACAGTACAGGTTTTACTACACCAAACAGGGATCACATTACAGGTTTTACCACACCAAACAGGAATCACAGTACAGGTTATACCACACCAAATATGAATCACAGTACAGATTATACAACACCAAACAGGAATCACAGTACAGATTATACCACACAAAACAGGAATCACAGTACAGGTTATATCACACCAAGCATGAATCAACAATACCACACCAAACAGGAATCACAGTACAGATTATACCACACCAAACATGAATCACAGTACAGGTTATACCACACCAAACAGGAATCACAGTACAGGTTATACCACACCAAACAGGAATCACAGTACAGGTTATACCACACCAAACAGGGATCACAGTACAGGTTATACCACACAAAACAGGAATCACAGTACAGGTTATACCATACTAAACAGGAATCACAGTACAGGTTATACCACACCAAACATGAATCACAGTACAGATTATACAACACCAAACAGGAATCACAGTACAGATTATACAACACCAAACAGAAATCACAGTACAGATATAGCACACCAAACAGGAATCACAGTACAGGTTATATCACACCAAGCATGAATCACAAATACCACACCAAACAGGAATCACAGTACAGATTATACCACACCAAACAGGAATCACAGTACAGGTTATATCACACCAAGCATGAATCACAAAAACGACACCAAATAGGAATCACAGTACAGATTATACGACACCAAACAGGAATCAAAGTACAGATTATACCACACCAAACATGGATCACAGTACAGGTTATACCACACCAAACAGGACTCACAGTACAGATTATACCACACCAAACAGGAATCACAGTACAGGTTATACAACACCAAGCATGAATCACAAATACCACATCAAAAAGGAACCATAGTACAGGTGATACCACACCAAGCATGAATCACAGTACAGATTATACCACAGTACAGGCTATACTACACCATACAGGGATCACAGTACAGGTTATACCACACCAAACAAGAATCACAGTACAGGTTATACCACACCAAACAGGAATCACAGTACAAGTTATACCACACAAACATGAATCACAGTACAGATTATACCACACCACACAGGAATCACAGTACAGGTTATACCACACCAATCAAGAATCAAAGTACAGGTTGTACTGCACCAAACAAGAATCACAGTACAGGCTATACTACACCATACAGGGATCACAGTACAGGTTATACCACACCAAACAAGAAATACAGTACAGGTTATACCACACCAAACAGAAATCACAATACAGGTTATACCACACAAACAGGAATCACAGTACAGGTTATACCACACCAAACATGAACTAGTACAGATTATACCACACCAAACAGGAATCACAGTACAGGTTATACCACACCAAACAGGAATCACAGCACCGGTTATATCACACCAAACAGGGATCAAAGTACAGGTTATACCACACCAAACAGAAATCACAGTACATGTTATACCACACCAAACAGGAATCACAGTACATGTTATACCACACCAAACAGGAATCACAGTACAGGTTATACCACACCAAACAGGAATCACAGCACCTGTTATACCACAACAAACAGGGATCACAGTACAGGTTATACCACACCAAACAGAAATCACAGTACATATTATACCACACCAAACAGGGATCACAGTACAGGTTATACCACACCAAACAGGAATCACATCACCGGTTATACCACACCAAACAGGGATCACAATACAGGTTATACCACACAAAACAGGAATCACAGTACAGTTATACCACACCAAACAGGAATCACAGTACAGGTTATATCACACCAAACATGAAGCACAATACAGAATATACCACACCAAACAGGAATCACAGTACAGGATATACCACAACAAACATGAATCACAGTACAGATTATACCACACCAAACAGGAATCACAGTACAGGTTATACCACACCAAACAGGAATCACAGTACAGGTTTTACCACACCAAACAGGAATCACAGTACAGGTTATACCACACCAAACAGAAATTACATTACAGGTTATACCACACCAAACAGGAATAACAGTACAGGTTTTACTACACCAAACAGGGATCACATTACAGGTTTTACCACACCAAACAGGAATCACAGTACAGGTTATACCACACCAAATATGAATCACAGTACAGATTATACAACACCAAACAGGAATCACAGTACAGATTATACCACACAAAACAGGAATCACAGTACAGGTTATATCACACCAAGCATGAATCACAAATACCACACCAAACAGGAATCACAGTACAGATTATACCACACCAAACATGAATCACAGTACAGGTTATACCACACCAAACAGGAATCACAGTACAGGTTATACCACACCAAACAGGAATCACAGTACAGGTTATACCACACCAAACAGGGATCACAGTACAGGTTATACCACACCAAACAGGAATCACAGTACAGGTTATACCATACTAAACAGGAATCACAGTACAGGTTATACCACACCAAACAGGAATCACAATACAGATTATACAGCACCAAACAGGAATCACAGTACAGATTATACAACACCAAACAGAAATCACAGTACAGATATAGCACACCAAACAGGAATCACAGTACAGGTTATATCACACCAAGCATGAATCACAAATACCACACCAAACAGGAATCACAGTACAGATTATACCACACCAAACAGGAATCACAGTACAGGTTATATCACACCAAGCATGAATCACAAATACGACACCAAATAGGAATCACAGTACAGATTATACGACACCAAGCAGGAATCAAAGTACAGATTATACCACACCAAACAGGGATCACAGTACAGGTTATACCACACCAAGCATGAATCACAAATACCACATCAAACAGGAACCATAGTACAGGTGATACCACACCAAATATGAATCACAGTACAGATTATACAACACCAAACAGGAATCACAGTACAGTTTATACCACACCAAACAGGGATCACAGTACAGGTTATACCACACCAAACAGGAATCACAGCACCGGTTTTACCACACCAAACAGAAATCACAGTACATGTTATACCACACCAAACAGGAATCACAGTACATGTTATACCAAACCAAACAGGAATCACAGTACAGCTTATACCACACCAAACAGGAATCACAGCACCGGTTATACCACACCAAACAGAAATCACAGTACAGGTTATACCACACCAAATAGGAATCACAGTACATATTATACCACACCAAACAGGTATCACAGTACAGGTTATACCACACCAAACAGGAATCACAGCACCGGTTATACAACACCAAACAGGGATCACAGTACAGGTTATACCACACCAAAACAGGAATCACAGTACAGTTATACCACACCAAACAGGAATCACAGTACAGGTTATACCACACCAAACATGAACTAGTACAGATTATACCACACCAAACAGGAATCACAGTACAGGTTATACCACAACAAACATGAATCACATTACAGATTATACCACACCAAACAGGAATCACAGTACAGGTTATACCACACCAAACAGGAATCACAGTACAGGTTATACCACACCAAACAGGAATCACAGTACAGGTTATACCACACCAAACATGAATCACATTACAGGTTATACCACACCAAACAGGAATAACAGTACAGGTTTTACCACACCAAACAAGAATCACAGTACAGGTTTTACCACACCAAACAGGAATCAAAGCACCGGTTATACCACACCAAACAGAAATCACAGTACAGGTTATACCACACCAAACAGGAATCACAGTACAGATTATACAACAGCAAACAGGAATCACAGTACAGATTATACCACACAAAATATGAATCACAGTACAGGTTATACCACACCAAACAGGAATCACAGTACAGGTTATAGCACATCAAATAGGAATCACAGTACAGATTATACCACACCAAACAGGAATCACAGTACAGGTTATATCACACCAAGCATGATTCACAAATTCCACACCAAATAGGAATCACAGTACAGATTATACCACACCAAACAGGAATCACAGTACAGATTATACCACACCAAACATGAATCACAGTACAGGTTATACCACACCAAACAGGAATCACAGTACAGGTTATATCACACCAAACAGGAATCACAGTACAGGTTATACCACACCAAACAGGGATCAAAGTACAGGTTATACCACACCAAACAGGAATCACAGTACAGGTTATACCATACCAAACAAGAATCACAGTACAGGTTATACCACACCAAACAGGAATCACAGTACATCTTATACCACACCAAACATGAATCACAGCACCGGTTATACCACACCAAACAGGAATCACAGTACAGGTTATACCAAACCAAACAGGAATCACAGTACAGACTATACAACACCAAACAGGAATCACAGTACAGATTATACCACACCAATCAGGAATCACAGTCCAGGTTATATCTCATCAAGCATGACTCACAAATACGACACAAACAGGAATCACAGTACAGATTATACCACACCAAACAGGAATCACAGTAGAGGTTATACCACATCAAAAAACAATCACAGTACAGGTTATACCACACCAAACAGGAATCACAGTACAGGTTATACCACACCAAACAGGAATCACAGTACAGGTTATAATACACCAAACAGGGACACAGTACAGGTTATACAACACCAAACAGGAATCACAGTACAGATTATACCACACATAACAGGAATCACATTACAGATTATACCACACCAAACAGGAATCACAGTACAGGTTATACCACACCAAACAGAAATCACAGTACAGGTTATACCACACCAAACAGGAATCACAGTACAGGTTATACCACACCAAACAGGAATCACAGTACAGATTATACCACACCAAACAGGAATCACAGTACAGGTTATACCACACCAAACAGGAATCACAGTACAGGTTATACCACACCAAACAGGAATCACAGTACAGATTATACTACACCAAACAGGAATCACAGTACAGGTTATACAACACCAAACAGGAATCACAGTACAGGTTATACCACACCAAACAGAATCACAAATACACACCAAACAGGAATCACAGTACAGATTATACCACACCAAACAGGAATCACAGTACAGATTATACCACACCAAACAGGAATCACAGTACAGGTTATACCACACCAAACAGGAATCACAGTACAGCTTATACCACAAAAAACATGAATCACAGTACAGACTATACCACACCAAACAGGAATCACAGTACAGATTATAACACACCAAACAAAAATCACAGTACAGGTTATACCACACCAAACAAGAATCACAGTACAGGCTATACCACACAAAACAGGGATCACAGTACAGATTATACCACAACAAACAGGAATCACATTACAGATCATACCACAAAAAACAGGAATCACAATACATATTATACCACACAAAACATGAATCAAAACAAAAAACACACCAAACAGGAATCACAGTACATATTATACCACACAAAACATGAATCACAACACACTAAACCACAACAAACTGAATCACAGTACATATTATACCACACCAAACAGGAATCACAGTACAGGTTATACCACACCAAACATGAATCACAAATACCACACCAAACAGGAATCACAGTACAAATTATACAACAC
>CM026400.1:51511880-51539947 GCA_014843695.1 Archivesica marissinica
CACCAAACAGGAATCACAGCACCGGTTATACCACAACAAACAGGGATCACAGTACAGGTTATACCACACCAAACAGAAATCACAGTACATGTTATACCACACCAAACAGGGATCACAGTTCAGGTTATACCACACCAAACAGGAATCACAGCACCGGTTATACCACACCAAACAGGGATCACAGTACAGGTTATACCACACCAAAACAGGAATCACAGTACAGTTATACCACACCAAACAGGAATCACAGTACAGGTTATACCACACCAAACATGAAGCACAATACAGATTATACCACACCAAACAGGAATCACAGTACAGGATATACCACAACAAACATGAATCACAGTACAGATTATACCACAACAAACAGGAATCACAGTACAGGTTATACCACACCAAACAGGAATCACAGTACAGGTTTTACCACACCAACAGGAATCACAGTACAGGTTATACCACACCAAACAGAAATTACATTACAGGTTATACCACACCAAACAGGAATAAAAGTACAGGTTTTACCACACCAAACAGGGATCACATTACAGGTTTTACCACCCCAAACAGGAATCAAAGTACAGATTATACAACAGCAAACAGGAATCACAGTACAGATTATACAACACCAAACAAGAATCACAGTACAGGTTATACCACAACAAACAGGAATCACAGTACAGGTTATACCACACCAAATAGGAATCACAGTACAGATTATACAACACCAAACAGGAATCACAGTACAGATTATACCACACAAAAAAGGACTCACAGTACAGGTTATATCACACCAAGCATGAATCACAAATACCACACCAAACAGGAATCACAGTAAATATTATTCCACACCAAACAGGAAACACAGTACAGGTTATATCACACCAAGCATGAATCACAAATACCACACCAAACAGGAATCACAGTACATATTATTCCACACCAAACAGGAAACACAGTACAGGTTATACCACACCAAACAGGAATCACAGTACAGGTTATACCACACCAAACAGGATTCACAGTACAGATTATACCAAACCAAACAGGAATCACAGTACAGGTTATATCACACCAATCATGAAACACAAATACCACACCAAACAGGAATCACAGTACATATTATACCACACCAAACAGGAATCACAGTACAGGTTATATCACACAAATAGTGAATCACAAATACCACACCAAACAGGAATCACAGTACAGATTATACCACAGCAAACTGGAATCACAGTACAGGTTATACTGCACCAAACTTGAATCACAGTACATGTTATATCACACTAAACAGGGATCACAGTACAGGTTATACTGCACCAAACATGAATCACAGTACAGGTTATACCACACCAAACAGGAATCACAGTACAAGTTATACCACACAAACATGAATCACAGTACAGATTATACCACACCACACAGGAATCACAGTACAGGTTATACCACACCAAACAAGAATCAAAGTACAGGTTATACTGCACCAAACAAGAATCACAGTACAGGCTATACTACACCATACAGGGATCACAGTACAGGTTATACCACACCAAACAAGAATTACAGTACAGGTTATACCACACCAAACAGAAATCACAATACAGGTTATACCACACAAACAGGAATCACAGTACAGATTATACAACACCAAACAGGAATCACAGTACAGTTTATACCACACGAAACAGGGATCACAGTACAGGTTATACCACACCAAACAGGAATCACAGCACCGGTTATATCACACCAAACAGGGATCAAAGTACAGGTTATACCACACCAAACAGAAATCACAGTACATGTTATACCACACCAAACAGGAATCACAGTACATGTTATACCACACCAAACAGGAATCACAGTACAGGTTATACCACACCAAACAGGAATCACAGCACCTGTTATACCACAACAAACAGGGATCACAGTACAGGTTATACCACACCAAACAGAAATCACAGTACATATTATACCACACCAAACAGGGATCACAGTACAGGTTATACCACACCAAACAGGAATCACATCACCGGTTATACCACACCAAACAGGGATCACAATACAGGTTATACCACACAAAACAGGAATCACAGTACAGTTATACCACACCAAACAGGAATCACAGTACAGGTTATATCACACCAAACATGAAGCACAATACAGAATATACCACACCAAACAGGAATCACAGTACAGGATATACCACAACAAACATGAATCACAGTACAGATTATACCACACCAAACAGGAATCACAGTACAGGTTATACCACACCAAACAGGAATCACAGTACAGGTTTTACCACACCAAACAGGAATCACAGTACAGGTTATACCACACCAAACAGAAATTACATTACAGGTTATACCACACCAAACAGGAATAACAGTACAGGTTTTACCACACCAAACAGGGATCACATTACAGGTTTTACCACACCAAACAGGAATCACAGTACAGGTTATACCACACCAAATATGAATCACAGTACAGATTATACAACACCAAACAGGAATCACAGTACAGATTATACCACACAAAACAGGAATCACAGTACAGGTTATATCACACCAAGCATGAATCAACAATACCACACCAAACAGGAATCACAGTACAGATTATACCACACCAAACATGAATCACAGTACAGGTTATACCACACCAAACAGGAATCACAGTACAGGTTATACCACACCAAACAGGAATCACAGTACAGGTTATACCACACCAAACAGGGATCACAGTACAGGTTATACCACACAAAACAGGAATCACAGTACAGGTTATACCATACTAAACAGGAATCACAGTACAGGTTATACCACACCAAACATGAATCACAGTACAGATTATACAACACCAAACAGGAATCACAGTACAGATTATACAACACCAAACAGAAATCACAGTACAGATATAGCACACCAAACAGGAATCACAGTACAGGTTATATCACACCAAGCATGAATCACAAATACCACACCAAACAGGAATCACAGTACAGATTATACCACACCAAACAGGAATCACAGTACAGGTTATATCACACCAAGCATGAATCACAAAAACGACACCAAATAGGAATCACAGTACAGATTATACGACACCAAACAGGAATCAAAGTACAGATTATACCACACCAAACATGGATCACAGTACAGGTTATACCACACCAAACAGGACTCACAGTACAGATTATACCACACCAAACAGGAATCACAGTACAGGTTATACAACACCAAGCATGAATCACAAATACCACATCAAAAAGGAACCATAGTACAGGTGATACCACACCAAGCATGAATCACAGTACAGATTATACCACAGTACAGGCTATACTACACCATACAGGGATCACAGTACAGGTTATACCACACCAAACAAGAATCACAGTACAGGTTATACCACACCAAACAGGAATCACAGTACAAGTTATACCACACAAACATGAATCACAGTACAGATTATACCACACCACACAGGAATCACAGTACAGGTTATACCACACCAATCAAGAATCAAAGTACAGGTTGTACTGCACCAAACAAGAATCACAGTACAGGCTATACTACACCATACAGGGATCACAGTACAGGTTATACCACACCAAACAAGAAATACAGTACAGGTTATACCACACCAAACAGAAATCACAATACAGGTTATACCACACAAACAGGAATCACAGTACAGGTTATACCACACCAAACATGAACTAGTACAGATTATACCACACCAAACAGGATCACAGTACAGGTTATACCACACACCAAACAGGAATCACACACCGTTATACCACACCAAACAGGATCAAAGTACAGGTTATAACCACACCAAACAGGAATCACAGTACAGGTTATACCACACCAAACATGAATCACAGTACAGATTATACCACACCAAACAGGAATCACAGTACAGGTTATACCACACCAAACAGGAATCACAGTACAGGTTATACCACACCAAACAGGAATCACAGTACAGGTTATACCACACCAAACATAAATCACAGTACAGATTATACCACACCAAACAGGAATCACATTACAGGTTTTACCACACCAAACAGGAATCACATCACAGGTTATACCACACCAAACAGAAATCACAGTACAGGTTATACCACACCAAACAGAAATCACAGTACAGATTATACCACACCAAACAGGAATCACAGTACAGGTTATACAACACCAAACAGGAATCACAGTACAGGTTATACCACACCAAACAGGAATCACAGTACAGGTTATACCACACCAAACAGAAATCACAGTACAGGTTATACCACACCAAACAGGAATCACAGTACAGGTTATACCACACCAAACATGAATCACAGTACAGGTTATACCACACCAAACAGAAATTACACAACAGGTTATACCACACCAAACAGGAATCACAGTACAGATTATACCACACCAAACAGGAATCACATAACAGATTATACCACACCAAACATGAAACACCAAACAAACACACACAAACATCACATTACAGGTTATACCACACCAAACAGGAATCACAGTACAGGTTATACCACACCAAACATGAATCACAGTACAGATTATACAACACCAAACAGGAATCACAGTACAGATTATACCACACAAAACAGGAATCACAGTACAGGTTATATCACACCAAGCATGAATCACAAATACCACACCAAACAGGAATCACAGTACAGATTATACAACACCAAACATGAATCACAGTACAGGTTATACCACACCAAACAGGAATCACAGTACAGGTTATACCACACCAAACAGGAATCACAGTACAGGTTATACCACACCAAACAGGGATCACAGTACAGGTTATACCACACCAAACAGGAATCACAGTACAGGTTATACCATACTAAACAGGAATCACAGTACAGTTTATTCCACACCAAACAGGAATCACAGTACAGATTATACAACACCAAACAGGAATCACAGTACAGATTATACAACACCAAACAGAAATCACAGTACAGATATAGCACACCAAACAGGAATCACAGTACAGGTTATATCACACCAAGCATGAATCACAAATACCACACCAAACAGGAATCACAGTACAGATTATACCACACCAAACAGGAATCACAGTACAGGTTATATCACACCAAGCATGAATCACAAATACGACACCAAATAGGAATCACAGTACAGATTATACGACACCAAGCAGGAATCAAAGTACAGATTATACCACACCAAACAGGGATCACAGTACAGGTTATACCACACCAAGCATGAATCACAAATACCACATCAAACAGGAACCATAGTACAGGTGATACCACACCAAATATGAATCACAGTACAGATTATACCACACCAAACAGGAATCACAGTACAGATTATACCACACCAAACAGGAATCACAGTACAGGTTATACCACACCAAACAGGAATCACAGTACAGGTTATACCACACCAAACATGAATCACAGTACAGTATACCACACCAAACAGGAATCACAGTACAGGTTATACCACACCAAACAGGAATCACAGTACAGATTATACCACACCAAACAGGAATCACAGTACAGATTATACCACACCAAACAGAAATCACAGTACAGGTTATACCACACCAAACAGGGATCACAGTACAGTTTATACCACACCAAACAGGAATCACAGTACAGGTTATACCACACCAAACAGGAATCACAGTACAGGTTATACCACACCAAACAGGAATCACAGTACAGGTTATACCAAACCAAACAGGAATCACAGTACAGCTTATACCACACCAAACAGGAATCACAGCACCGGTTATACCACACCAAACAGAAATCACAGTACAGGTTATACCACACCAAATAGGAATCACAGTACATATTATACCACACCAAACAGGTATCACAGTACAGGTTATACCACACCAAACAGGAATCACAGCACCGGTTATACAACACCAAACAGGGATCACAGTACAGGTTATACCACACCAAAACAGGAATCACAGTACAGTTATACCACACCAAACAGGAATCACAGTACAGGTTATACCACACCAAACATGAACTAGTACAGATTATACCACACCAAACAGGAATCACAGTACAGGTTATACCACAACAAACATGAATCACATTACAGATTATACCACACCAAACAGGAATCACAGTACAGGTTATACCACACCAAACAGGAATCACAGTACAGGTTATACCACACCAAACATGAACTAGTACAGATTATACCACACCAAACAGGAATCACAGTACAGGTTATACCACAACAAACATGAATCACATTACAGATTATACCACACCAAACAGGAATCACAGTACAGGTTATACCACACCAAACAGGAATCACAGTACAGGTTTTACCACACCAAACAGGAATCACAGTACAGGTTATACCACACCAAACATAAATTACATTACAGGTTATACCACACCAAACAGGAATAACAGTACAGGTTTTACCACACCAAACAAGGATCACAGTACAGGTTTTACCACACCAAACAGGAATCAAAGCACCGGTTATACCACACCAAACAGAAATCACAGTACAGGTTATACCACACCAAACAGGAATCACAGTACAGATTATACAACAGCAAACAGGAATCACAGTACAGATTATACCACACAAAATAGGAATCACAGTACAGGTTATACCACACCAAACAGGAATCACAGTACAGGTTATAGCACATCAAATAGGAATCACAGTACAGATTATACCACACAAAACAGGAATCACAGTACAGGTTATATCACACCAAGCATGATTCACAAATTCCACACCAAATAGGATTCACAGTACAGATTATACCACACCAAACAGGAATCACAGTACAGATTATACCACACCAAACATGAATCACAGTACAGGTTATACCACACCAAACAGGAATCACAGTACAGGTTATATCACACCAAACAGGAATCACAGTACAGGTTATACCACACCAAACAGGGATCAAAGTACAGGTTATACCACACCAAACAGGAATCACAGTACAGGTTATACCATACCAAACAAGAATCACAGTACATGTTATACCACACCAAACAGGAATCACAGTACATCTTATACCACACCAAACATGAATCACAGCACCGGTTATACCACACCAAACAGGAATCACAGTACAGGTTATACCACACCAAACAGGAATCACAGTACAGACTATACAACACCAAACAGGAATCACAGTACAGATTATACCACACCAATCAGGAATCACAGTCCAGGTTATATCACATCAAGCATGACTCACAAATACGACACAAACAGGAATCACAGTACAGATTATACCACACCAAACAGGAATCACAGTAGAGGTTATACCACACCAAAAAACAATCACAGTACAGGTTATACCACACCAAACAGGAATCACAGTACAGGTTATACCACACCAAATAGGGATCACAGTACAGGTTATAATGCACCAAACAGGGATCACAGTACAGGTTATACAACACCAAACAGGAATCACAGTACAGATTATACCACACATAACAGGAATCACATTACAGATTATACCACACCAAACAGGGATCACAGTACAGGTTATACCACACCAAACAGGAATCACAGTACAGGTTATACCACACCAAATAGGAATCACAGTACAGGTTATACCACACCAAACAGGAATCACAGTACAGATTATACCACACCAAACAGCAATCATAGTACAGGTTATACCACACCAAACAGGAATCACAGTACAGGTTATACCACACCAAATAGGGATCACAGTACAGGTTATAATGCACCAAACAGGGATCACAGTACAGGTTATACCACACCAAACAGGAATCACAGTACAGATTATACCACACATAACAGGAATCACAGTACAGATTATACCACACCAAACAGAAATCACAGTACAGGTTATACCACACCAAACAGGGATCACAGTACAGTTTATACCACACCAAACAGGAATCACAGTACAGGCTATACAACACCAAACAGGAATCACAGTACAGATTATACCAAACCGAAGAGGAATCAAAGTACAGGTTATACCACATCAAACAGGAATCACAGTACAGATTATACCACACCAAACAGGAATCACAGTACAGATTATACCACAACAAACGGAATCACATTACAGATTATACCACACATAACAGGAATCAAAATACAGGTTATATAACACAAAACAGGAATCACAATTACCACATCAAACATGAATCACAGTACATATTATACCACACAAAACAGGAATCACAGTACAGACGATACCACACCTAACAGGAATCACAGTACAGGTTATACCACAAAAAACAGGGATCACAGTACAGGTTATACCACACCAAACAGGAATCACAGTACAGATTATACCACACCAAACAGGAATCACAGTACAGATTATACCACACCAAACAGTAATCACAGTACATATTATACCACAAATAACGGGAATCACAGTACAGATTATACCACACATAAATGGAATCACAGTACAGATTATACCATACCAAACAGGGATCACAGTACAGGTTATACCACACCAAACAGGAATCACAGTACAGGTTATATCACACTAAGCATGAATCACAATTACCACACCAAATAGGAATCACAGTACAGATTATACCACACCAAACAGGAATCACAGTACAGGTTATAGCACACCAAGCAAGAATCACAAATTCCACACCAAATAGGAATCACAGTACAGATTATACCACACCAAACAGGAATCACAGTACAGATTATACCACACCAAACATGAATCACAGTACAGGTTATACCACACCAAACAGGAATCACAGTAGAGGTTATATCACACCAAACAGGAATCACAGTACAGGTTATACCACACCAAACAGGGATCACAGTACATGTTATACCACACCAAACAATAATCACAGTACAGGTTATACCACACCAAACAGGAATCACAGTAGAGGTTATATCACACCAAACAGAAATCACAGTACAGGCTATACCACACCAAACAGGAATCACATTACAGATTATACCAAACCAAACAGGAATCACAGTACAGGTTATACCACATCAAACAGGAATCACAGTACAGATTATACCACACCAAACAGGAATCACAGTACAGATTATACCACAACAAACAGAAATCACAGTACAGATTATACCACACCAAACAGGAATCACAGTCCAGGTTATATCACACCATGCATGACTCACAAATACGACACCAAACAGGAATCACAGTACAGGTTATACCACACCACACAGGAATCACAGTACAGGTTATACCACACCAAATAGGGATCACAGTACAGGTTATAATGCACCAAACAGGGATCACAGTACAGGTTATACCACAACAAACAGGAATCACAGTACAGATTATACCACAAATAACAGGAATCACAGTACAGATTATACCACACCAAACAGGGATCACAGTACAGGTTATACCACACCAAACAGGAATCACAGTACAGGTTATACCACATCAAATAGGAATCACAGTACAGGTTATACCACACCAAACAGGAATCACAGTACAGATTATACCACACCAAACAGCAATCATAGTACAGGTTATACCACACCAAACAGGAATCACAGTACAGGTTATAATGCACCAAACAGGGATCACAGTACAGGTTATACCACACCAAACAGGAATCACTGTACAGATTATACCACACATAACAGGAATCACAGTGCAGATTATACCACACCAAACAGGAATAACAGTACAGATTATACCACACCAAACAGAAATCACAGTACAGGCTATACCACACCAAACAGGAATCACAGTACAGGTTATACCACACCAAACAGGAATCACAGTACAGGTTATACCACACCAAACAGGAATCACAGTACAGATTATACCACAACAAATGGAATCACATTACAGATTATACCACACATAACAGGAATCAAAATACAGGTTATATCACACAAAACAGGAATCACAAATACCACACCAAACATGAATCACAGTACATATTATACCACACCAAACAGGAATCACAGTACAGGTTATACCACTCCAAACAGAAATGACATTACAGGTTATAACACACCAAACAGGAATAACAGTACAGGTTTTACCACACCAAACAGGGATCACAGTACAGGTTTTACCACACCAAACAGGAATCAAAGCACCGGTTATACCACACCAAACAGAAATCACAGTACAGGTTATACCACACCAAACAGGAATCACAGTACAAATTATACAACAGCAAACAGGAATCACAGTACAGATTATACCACACAAAATAGGAATCACAGTACAGGTTATACCACACCAAACAGGAATCACAGTACAGGTTATACCACATCAAATAGGAATCACAGTACAGAATATACAACACCAAACAGGAATCACAATACAGATTATACCACACAAAACAGGAATCACAGTACAGGTTATATCACACCAATCATGAATCACAAATACCACACCAAACAGGAATAACAGTACATATTATACCACACCAAACAGGAATCACAGTACAGGTTATATCACACCAAGCATGATTCACAAATTCCACACCAAATAGGAATCACAGTACAGATAATACCACACCAAACAGGAATCACAGTACTGATTATACCACACCAAACATGAATCACAGTACAGTTTATACCACACCAAACAGGAATCACAGTACAGGTTATATCACACCAAACAGCAATCACAGTACAGGTTATACCACACCAAACAGGGATCAAATTACAGGTTATACCACACCAAACAGGAATCACAGTACAGGTTATACCATACCAAACAAGAATCACAGTACATGTTATACCACACCAAACAGGAATCACAGTACAGCTTATACCACACCAAACATGAATCACAGCACCGGTTATACCACACCAAACAGGAATCACAGTACAGGTTATACCAAACCAAACAGGAATCACAGTACAGACTATACAACACCAAACAGGAATCACAGTACAGATTATACAACACCAAACAGAAATCACAGTACAGATTATACCACACCAATCAGGAATCAAAGTCCAGGTTATATCACATCAAGCATGACTCACAAATGCGACACAAACAGGAATCACAGTACAGATTATACCACACCAAACAGGAATCACAGTAGAGGTTATATCATACCAAAAAACAATCACAGTACAGGTTATACCACACCAAATAGGGATCACAGTACAGGTTATAATGCACCAAACAGGGATCACAGTACAGGTTATACAACACCAAACAGGAATCACAGTACAGATTATACCACACCACACAGGAATCACAGTACAGGTTATACCACACCAAATAGGGATCACAGTACAGGTTATAATGCACCAAACAGGGATCACAGTACAGGTTATACCACAACAAACAGGAATCACAGTACAGATTATACCACACATAACAGGAATCACAGTACAGATTATACCACACCAAACAGGGATCACAGTACAGGTTATACCACACCAAACAGGAATCACAGTACAGGTTATACCACACCAAATAGGAATCACAGTACAGGTTATACCACACCAAACAGGAATCACAGTACAGATTATACCACACCAAACAGCAATCATAGTACAGGTTATACCACACCAAACAGGAATCACAGTACAGGTTATAATGCACCAAACAGGGATCACAGTACAGGTTATACCACACCAAACAGGAATCACTGTACAGATTATACCACACATAACAGGAATGACAGTGCAGATTATACCACACCAAACAGGAATAACAGTACAGATTATACCACACCAAACAGAAATCACAGTACAGGCTATACCACACCAAACAGGAATCACATTACAGATTATACCAAACCAAACAGGAATCACAGTACAGGTTATACCACATCAAACAGGAATCACAGTACAGATTATACAACACCAAACAGGAATCACAGTACAGATTATACCACAACAAATGGAATCACATTACAGATTATACCACACATAACAGGAATCAAAATACAGGTTATATCACACAAAACAGGAATCACAAATACCACACCAAACATGAATCACAGTACATATTATACCACACCAAACAGGAATCACAGTACAGGTTATACCACTCCAAACAGAAATTACATTACAGGTTATAACACACCAAACAGGAATAACAGTACAGGTTTTACCACACCAAACAGGGATCACAGTACAGGTTTTACCACACCAAACAGGAATCAAAGCACCGGTTATACCACACCAAACAGAAATCACAGTACAGGTTATACCACACCAAACAGGAATCACAGTACAAATTATACAACAGCAAACAGGAATCACAGTACAGATTATACCACACAAAATAGGAATCACAGTACAGGTTATACCACACCAAACAGGAATCACAGTACAGGTTATACCACACCAAACAGGAATCACAATACAGATTATACCACACAAAACAGGAATCACAGTACAGGTTATATCACACCAAGCATGAATCACAAATACCACACCAAACAGGAATAACAGTACATATTATACCACACCAAACAGGAATCACAGTACAGGTTATATCACACCAAGCATGATTCACAAATTCCACACCAAATAGGAATCACAGTACAGATAATACCACACCAAACAGGAATCACAGTACAGATTATACCACACCAAACATGAATCACAGTACAGTTTATACCACACCAAACAGGAATCACAGTACAGGTTATATCACACCAAACAGCAATCACAGTACAGGTTATACCACACCAAACAGGGATCAAATTACAGGTTATACCACACCAAACAGGAATCACAGTACAGGTTATACCATACCAAACAAGAATCACTGTACATGTTATACCACACCAAACAGGAATCACAGTACAGCTTATACCACACCAAACATGAATCACAGCACCGGTTATACCACACCAAACAGGAATCACAGTACAGGTTATACCAAACCAATCAGGAATCACAGTACAGACTATACAACACCAAACAGGAATCACAGTACAGATTATACAACACCAAACAGAAATCACAGTACAGATTATACCACACCAATCAGGAATCAAAGTCCAGGTTATATCACATCAAGCATGACTCACAAATGCGACACAAACAGGAATCACAGTACAGATTATACCACACCAAACAGGAATCACAGTAGAGGTTATACCATACCAAAAAACAATCACAGTACAGGTTATACCACACCAAACAGGAATCACAGTACAGATTATACCACAAATAACAGGAATCACATTACAGATTATACCACACCAAACAGGGATCACAGTACAGGTTATACAACACCAAACAGGAATCACAGTACAGATTATACCACAAATAACAGGAATCACATTACAGATTATACCACACCAAACAGGGATCACAGTACAGGTTATACCACACCAAACAGGAATCACAGTACAGGTTATACCACACCAAATAGGAATCACAGTACAGGTTATACCACACCAAACAGGAATCACAGTACAGATTATACCACACCAAACAGCAATCATAGTACAGGTTATACCACACCAAACAGGAATCACAGTACAGGTTATACCACACCAAATAGGGATCACAGTACAGGTTATAATGCACCAAACAGGGATCACAGTACAGGTTATACCACACCAAACAGGAATCACAGTACAGATTATACCACACATAACAGGAATCACAGTACAGATTATACCACACCAAACAGAAATCACAGTACAGGTTATACCACACCAAACAGGGATCACAGTACAGTTTATACCACACCAAACAGGAATCACAGTACAGGCTATACCACACCAAACAGGAATCACAGTACAGATTATACCAAACCGAAGAGGAATCAAAGTACAGGTTATACCACATCAAACAGGAATCACAGTACAGATTATACCACACCAAACAGGAATCACAGTACAGATTATACCACAACAAACGGAATCACATTACAGATTATACCACACATAACAGGAATCAAAATACAGGTTATATAACACAAAACAGGAATCACAATTACCACATCAAACATGAATCACAGTACATATTATACCACACAAAACAAGAATCACAGTACAGACGATACCACAAAAAAACAGGGATCACAGTACAGGTTATACCACACCAAACAGGAATCACAGTACAGATTATACCACACCAAACAGGAATCACAGTACAGATTATACCACACCAAACAGTAATCACAGTACATATTATACCACAAATAACGGGAATCACAGTACAGATTATACCACACATAAATGGAATCACAGTACAGATTATACCATACCAAACAGGGATCACAGTACAGGTTATACCACACCAAACAGGAATCACAGTACAGGTTATACCACACCAAACAGGAATCACAGTACAGTTTATATCACACCAAGCATGAATCACAATTACCACACCAAATAGGAATCACAGTACAGATTATACCACACCAAACAGGAATCACAGTACAGGTTATATCACACCAAGCAAGAATCACAAATTCCACACCAAATAGGAATCACAGTACAGATTATACCACACCAAACAGGAATCACAGTACAGATTATACCACACCAAACATGAATCACAGTACAGGTTATACCACACCAAACAGGAATCACAGTACAGGTTATATCACACCAAACAGGAATCACAGTACAGGTTATACCACACCAAACAGGGATAACAGTACAGGTTATACCATACCAAACAGGAATCACAGTACAGGTTATACCACACCAAACAGGAATCACAGTACAGATTATACAACACCAAACAGGAATCACAGTACAGATTATACAACACCAAACAGAAATCACAGTACAGATTATACCACACCAAACAGGAATCACAGTCCAGGTTATATCACACCAAGCATGACTCACAAATACGACACCAAACAGGAATCACAGTACAGGTTATACCACACCACACAGGAATCACAGTACAGGTTATACCACACCAAATAGGGATCACAGTACAGGTTATAATGCACCAAACAGGGATCACAGTACAGGTTATACCACAACAAACAGGAATCACAGTACAGATTATACCACACATAACAGGAATCACAGTACAGATTATACCACACCAAACAGGGATCACAGTACAGGTTATACCACACCAAACAGGAATCACAGTACAGGTTATACCACACCAAATAGGAATCACAGTACAGGTTATACCACACCAAACAGGAATCACAGTACAGATTATACCACACCAAACAGCAATCATAGTACAGGTTATACCACACCAAACAGGAATCACAGTACAGGTTATACCACACCAAATAGGGATCACAGTACAGGTTATAATGCACCAAACAGGGATCACAGTACAGGTTATACCACACCAAACAGGAATCACAGTACAGATTATACCACACATAACAGGAATCACAGTGCAGATTATACCACACCAAACAGGAATAACAGTACAGATTATACCACACCAAACTGAAATCACAGTACAGTTTATACCACACCAAACAGGGATCACAGTACAGTTTATACTACACCAAACAGGAATCACAGTACAGGCTATACTACACCAAACAGGAATCACAGTACATATTATACCAAACCAAACAGGAATCACAGTACAGGTTATATCACATCAAACAGGAATCACAGTACAGATTATACCACACCAAACAGGAATCACAGTACAGATTATACCACAACAAATGGAATCACATTACAGATTATACCACACATAACAGGAATCAAAATACAGGTTATATAACACAAAACAGGAATCACAAATACCACACCAAACATGAATCACAGTACATATTATACCACACCAAACAGGAATCACAGTACAGATTATACCACACAAAACAGGAATCACAGTACAGACGATACCACACCTAACAGGAATCACAGTACAGGTTATACCACAAAAAACAGGGATCACAGTACAGGTTATACCACACCAAACAGGAATCACAGTACAGATTATACCACACCAAACAGGAATCACAGTACAGATTATACCACACCAAACAGGAATCACAGTACATATTATACCACACATAACGGGAATCACAGTACAGATTATACCACACATAAAAGGAATCACAGTACAGATTATACCATACAAAACAGGGATCACAGTACAGGTTATACCACACCAAACAGGAATCACAGTACAGGTTATACCACACATAACAGGAATCACATTACAGATTATACCACACCAAACAGGGATCACAGTTCAGGTTATACCACACCAAACAGGAATCACAGTACAGGTTATTCCACACCAAATAGGAATCACAGTACAGGTTATACCACACCAAACAGGAATCACAGTACAGATTATACCACACCAAAGAGCAATCATAGTACAGGTTATACCACACCAAACAGGAATCATAGTACATGTTATACCACACCAAATAGGGGTCACAGTACAGGTTATAATGCACCAAACAGGGATCACAGTACAGGTTATACCACACCAAACAGGAATCACAGTACAGATTATACCACACATAACAGGAATCACAGTACAGATTATACCACACCAAACAGAAATCACAGTAAAGGTTATACCACACCAAACAGGGATCACAGTACTGTTTATACCACACCAAACAGGAATCACAGTACAGGCTATACCACACCAAACAGGAATCACAGTACAGATTATACCAAACCGAAGAGGAATCAAAGTACAGGTTATACCACATCAAACAGGAATCACAGTACAGATTATACCACACCAAAAAAGAATCACAGTACAGATTATAACACAACAAACGGAATCACATTACAGATTATACCACACATAACAGGAATCAAAATACAGGTTATATAACACAAAACAGGAATCACAATTACCACATCAAACATGAATCACAGTACATATTATACCACACAAAACAGGAATCACAGTACAGATGATACCACACCTAACAGGAATCAGAGTACAGGTTATACCACAAAAAACTGGGATCACAGTACAGGTTATACCACACCAAACAGGAATCACAGTACAGATTATACCACACCAAACAGGAATCACAGTACAGATTATACCACACCAAACAGTAATCACAGTACATATTATACCGCAAATAACGGGAATCACAGTACAGATTATACCACACATAAATGGAATCACAGTACAGATTATACCATACCAAACAGGGATCACAGTACAGGTTATACCACACCAAACAGGAATCACAGTACAGGTTATACCACACCAAACAGGAATCACAGTACAGGTTATATCACACTAAGCATGAATCACAATTACCACACCAAATAGGAATCACAGTACAGATTATACCACACCAAACAGGAATCACAGTACAGGTTATATCACACCAAGCAAGAATCACAAATTCCACACCAAATAGGAATCACAGTACAGATTATACCACACCAAACAGGAATCACAGTACAGATTATACCACACCAAACATGAATCACAGTACAGGTTATACCACACCAAACAGGAATCACAGTACAGGTTATATCACACCAAACAGGAATCACAGTACAGGTTATACCACACCAAACAGGGATCACAGTACATGTTATACCACACCAAACAGTAATCACAGTACAGGTTATACCATACCAAACAGGAATCACAGTATAGGTTATACTACACCAAACAGGAATCACAGTACAGATTATACAACACCAAACAGGAATCACAGTACAGATTATACAACACCAAACAGAAATCACAGTACAGATTATACCACACCAAACAGGAATCACAGTCCAGGTTATATCACACCAAGCATGACTCACAAATACGACACCAAACAGGAATCACAGTACAGGTTATACCACACCAAACAGGAATCACAGTACAGGTTATACCACACCAAATAGGGATCACAGTACAGGTTATAATGCACCAAACAGGGATCACAGTACAGGTTATACCACACCAAAATAGGAATCACAGTACAGATTATACCACACATAACAGGAATCACAGTACAGATTATACCACACCAAACAGCAATCATAGTACAGGTTATACCACACCAAACAGGAATCACAGTACAGGTTATACCACACCAAATAGGGATCACAGTACAGGTTATAATGCACCAAACAGGGATCACAGTACAGGTTATACCACACCAAAATAGGAATCACAGTACAGATTATACCACACATAACAGGAATCACAGTGCAGATTATACCACACCAAACAGGAATAACAGTACAGGCTATACCACACCAAACAGGAATCACAGTACAGATTATACCAAACCAAACAGGAATCACAGTACAGGTTATACCACATCAAACAGGAATCACAGTACAGATTATACCACACCAAAAAGGAATCACAGTACAGATTATACCACAACAAACGGAATCACATTACAGATTATACCACACATAACAGGAATCAAAATACAGGTTATATAACACAAAACAGGAATCACAATTACCACATCAAACATGAATCACAGTACATATTATACCACACAAAACAGGAATCACAGTACAGACGATACCACACCTAACAGGAATCACAGTACAGGTTATACCACAAAAAACAGGGATCACAGTACAGGTTATACCACACCAAACAGGAATCACAGTACAGATTATACCACACCAAACAGGAATCACAGTACAGATTATACCACACCAAACAGTAATCACAGTACATATTATACCACAAATAACGGGAATCACAGTACAGATTATACCACACATAAATGGAATCACAGTACAGATTATACCATACCAAACAGGGATCACAGTACAGGTTATACCACACCAAACAGGAATCACAGTACAGGTTATACCACACCAAACAGGAATCACAGTACAGGTTATATCACACCAAGCATGAATCACAATTACCACACCAAATAGGAATCACAGTACAGATTATACCACACCAAACAGGAATCACAGTACAGGTTATATCACACCAAGCAAGAATCACAAATTCCACACCAAATAGGAATCACAGTACAGATTATACCACACCAAACAGGAATCACAGTACAGATTATACCACACCAAACATGAATCACAGTACAGGTTATACCACACCAAACAGGAATCACAGTACAGATTATATCACACCAAACAGGAATCACAGTACAGGTTATACCACACCAAACAGGGATCACAGTACATGATATACCACACCAAACAGTAATCACAGTACAGGTTATACCATACCAAACAGGAATCACAGTATAGGTTATACTACACCAAACAGGAATCATAGTACAGATTATACAACACCAAACAGGAATCACAGTACAGATTATACAACACCAAACAGAAATCACAGTACAGATTATACCACACCAAACAGGAATCACAGTCCAGGTTATATCACACCAAGCATGACTCACAAATACGACACCAAACAGGAATCACAGTACAGGTTAAACCACACCACACATGAATCACAGTACAGGTTATACCACACCAAATAGGGATCACAGTACAGGTTATAATGCACCAAACAGGGATCACAGTACAGGTTATACCACACCAAAATAGGAATCACAGTACAGATTATACCATACATAACAGGAATCACAGTGCAGATTATACCACACCAAACAGCAATCATAGTAAAGGTTATACCACACCAAACAGGAATCACAGTATAGGTTATATCACACCAAATAGGGATCACAGTACAGGTTATAATGCACCAAACAGGGATCACAGTACAGGTTATACCACACCAAAATAGGAATCACAGTACAGATTATACCACACATAACAGGAATCACAGTGCAGATTATACCACACCAAACAGGAATAACAGTACAGATTATACCACACCAAACAGTAATCACAGTACAGGTTATACCACACCAAACAGGGATCACAGTACAGTTTATACCACACCAAAAAGGAATAACAGTACATGCTATACCACACCAAACAGGAATCACAGTACAGATTATACCAAACCAAACAGGAATCACAGTACAGATTATACCACAACAAATGGAATCACATTACAGATTATACCACACATAACAGGAATCAAAATACAGGTTATATCACACAAAACAGGAATCACAAATACCACACCAAACATGAATCACAGTACATATTATACCACACCAAACAGGAATCACAGTACAGGTTATACCACACCAAACAGAAATTACATTACAGGTTATACCACAGCAAACAGGAATAACAGTACAGGTTTTACCACACCAAACAGGGATCACAGTACAGGTTTTACCACACCAAACAGGAATCAAAGCACCGGTTATACCACACCAAACAGAAATCACAGTACAGGTTATACCACACCAAACAGGAATCACAGTACAGATTATACAACAGCAAACAGGAATCACAGTACAGATTATACCACACAAAATAGGAATCACAGTACAGGTTATACCACACCAAACATGAATCACAGTACAGGTTATACCACATCAAATAGGAATCACAGTACAGATTATACAACACCAAACAGGAATCACAATACAGATTATACCACACAAAACAGGAATCACAGTACAGGTTATATCACACCAAGCATGAATCACAAATACCACACCAATCAGGAATCACAGTACAGGTTATATCACACCAAGCATGATTCACAAATTCCACACCAAATAGGAATCACAGTACAGATTATACCACACCAAACAGGAATCACAGTACAGATTATACCACACCAAACATGAATCACAGTACAGGTTATACCACACCAAACAGGAATCACAGTACAGGTTATATCACACCAAACAGGAATCACAGTACAGGTTATACCACACCAAACAGGGATCAAAGTACAGGTTATACCACACCAAACAGGAATCACAGTACAGGTTATACCATACCAAACAAGAATCACAGTACATGTTATACCACACCAAACAGGAATCACAGTACAGCTTATACCACACCAAACATGAATCACAGCACCGGTTATACCACACCAAACAGGAATCACAGTATAGGTTATACCAAACCAAACAGGAATCACAGTACAGACTATACAACACCAAACAGGAATCACAGTACAGATTATACAACACCAAACAGAAATCACAGTACAGATTATACCACACCAATAAGGAATCACAGTCCAGATTATATCACATCAAGCATGACTCACAAATACGACACAAACAGGAATCACAGTACAGATTATACCACACCAAACAGGAATCACAGTAGAGGTTATACCACACCAAAAATCAATCACAGTACAGGTTATACCACACCAAACAGGAATCACAGTACAGGTTATACCACACCAAATAGGGATCACAGTACAGGTTATAATGCACCAAACAGGGATCACAGTACAGATTATACCACACCAAAAAAGAATCACAGTACAGATTATAACACAACAAACGGAATCACATTACAGATTATACCACACATAACAGGAATCAAAATACAGGTTATATAACACAAAACAGGAATCACAATTACCACACCAAACATGAATCACAGTACATATTATACCACACAAAACAGGAATCACAGTACAGGTTATACCATAAAAAAACAGGGATCACAGTACAGGTTATACCACACCAAACAGGAATCACAGTACAGATTATACCACACCAAACAGGAATCACAGTACAGATTATACCACACCAAACAGTAATCACAGTACATATTATACCACAAATAACGGGAATCACAGTACAGATTATACCACACATAAATGGAATCACAGTACAGATTATACCATACCAAACAGGGATCACAGTACAGGTTATACCACACCAAACAGGAATCACAGTACAGGTTATACCACACCAAACAGGAATCACAGTACAGGTTATACCACACCAAATAGGAATCACAGTACAGATTATACCACACCAAACAGGAATCACAGTACAGGTTATACCACACCAAACAGGAATCACAGTACAGATTATACCACACCAAACAGGAATCACAGTACAGATATACCACACCAAACAGGAATCACAGTACAGGTTATACCACACCAAACAGGAATCACAGTACAGGTTATCACACCAAACAGGAATCACAGTACAGGTTATACCACACCAAACAGGATCACAGTACAGGTTATACCACACCAAACAGAATCACAGTACAGGTTATACCACACCAAACAGGAATCACAGTACAGGTTATACCACACCAAACAGGAATCACAGTACAGATTATACAACACCAAACAGGAATCACAGTACAGGTTATACAACACCAAACAGGAATCACAGTACAGATTATACCACACCAAACAGGAATCACAGTACAGATTATACCACACATAACAGGAATCACAGTGCAGATTATACCACACCAAACAGCAATCATAGTAAAGGTTATACCACACCAAACAGGAATCACAGTATAGGTTATATCACACCAAATAGGGATCACAGTACAGGTTATAATGCACCAAACAGGGATCACAGTACAGGTTATACCACACCAAAATAGGAATCACAGTACAGATTATACCACACATAACAGGAATCACAGTGCAGATTATACCACACCAAACAGCAATCATAGTAAAGGTTATACCACACCAAACAGGAATCACAGTATAGGTTATATCACACCAAATAGGGATCACAGTACAGGTTATAATGCACCAAACAGGGATCACAGTACAGGTTATACCACACCAAAATAGGAATCACAGTACAGATTATACCACACATAACAGGAATCACAGTGCAGATTATACCACACCAAACAGGAATAACAGTACAGATTATACCACACCAAACAGAAATCACAGTACAGGTTATACCACACCAAACAGGGATCACAGTACAGTTTATACCACACCAAACAGGAATAACAGTACAGGCTATACCACACCAAACAGGAATCACAGTACAGATTATACCAAACCAAACAGGAATCACAGTACAGATTATACCACAACAAATGGAATCACATTACAGATTATACCACACATAACAGGAATCAAAATACAGGTTATATCACACAAAACAGGAATCACAAATACCACACCAAACATGAATCACAGTACATATTATACCACACCAAACAGGAATCACAGTACAGGTTATACCACACCAAACAGAAATTACATTACAGGTTATACCACAGCAAACAGGAATAACAGTACAGGTTTTACCACACCAAACAGGGATCACAGTACAGGTTTTACCACACCAAACAGGAATCAAAGCACCGGTTATACCACACCAAACAGAAATCACAGTACAGGTTATACCACACCAAACAGGAATCACAGTACAGATTATACCACACCAAACAGGAATCACAGTACAGATTATACCACACAAAATAGGAATCACAGTACAGGTTATACCACACCAAACATGAATCACAGTACAGGTTATACCACATCAAATAGGAATCACAGTACAGATTATACAACACCAAACAGGAATCACAATACAGATTATACCACACAAAACAGGAATCACAGTACAGGTTATATCACACCAAGCATGAATCACAAATACCACACCAAACAGGAATCACAGTACATATTATACCACACCAATCAGGAATCACAGTACAGGTTATATCACACCAAGCATGATTCACAAATTCCACACCAAATAGGAATCACAGTACAGATTATACCACACCAAACAGGAATCACAGTACAGATTATACCACACCAAACATGAATCACAGTACAGGTTATACCACACCAAACAGGAATCACAGTACAGGTTATATCACACCAAACAGGAATCACAGTACAGGTTATACCACACCAAACAGGGATCAAAGTACAGGTTATACCACACCAAACAGGAATCACAGTACAGGTTATACCATACCAAACAAGAATCACAGTACATGTTATACCACACCAAACAGGAATCACAGTACAGCTTATACCACACCAAACATGAATCACAGCACCGGTTATACCACACCAAACAGGAATCACAGTACAGGTTATACCAAACCAAACAGGAATCACAGTACAGACTATACAACACCAAACAGGAATCACAGTACAGATTATACAACACCAAACAGAAATCACAGTACAGATTATACCACACCAATAAGGAATCACAGTCCAGGTTATATCACATCAAGCATGACTCACAAATACGACACAAACAGGAATCACAGTACAGATTATACCACACCAAACAGGAATCACAGTAGAGGTTATACCACACCAAAAAACAATCACAGTACAGGTTATACCACACCAAACAGGAATCACAGTACAGGTTATACCACACCAAATAGGGATCACAGTACAGGTTATAGTGCACCAAACAGGGATCACAGTACAGGTTATACAACACCAAACAGGAATCACAGTACAGATTATATCACACATAACAGGAATCACATTACAGATTATACCACACCAAACAGGGATCACAGTACAGGTTATACCACACCAAACAGGAATCACAATTACCACATCAAACATGAATCACAGTACATATTATACCACACAAAACAGGAATCACAGTACAGATGATACCACACCTAACAGGAATCACAGTACATGTTATACCACAAAAAACAGGGATCACAGTACAGGTTATACCACACCAAACAGGAATCACAGTACAGATTATACCACACCAAACAGGAATCACAGTACAGATTATACCACACCAAACAGTAATCACAGTACATATTATACCACAAATAACGGGAATCACAGTACAGATTATACCACACATAAATGGAATCACAGTACAGATTATACCATACCAAACAGGGATCACAGTACAGGTTATACCACACCAAACAGGAATCACAGTACAGGTTATACCACACCAAACAGGAATCACAGTACAGGTTATATCACACCAAGCATGAATCACAATTACCACACCAAATAGGAATCACAGTACAGATTATACCACACCAAACAGGAATCACAGTACAGGTTATATCACACCAAGCAAGAATCACAAATTCCACACCAAATAGGAATCACAGTACAGATTATACCACACCAAACAGGAATCACAGTACAGATTATACCACACCAAACATGAATCACAGTACAGGTTATACCACACCAAACAGGAATCACAGTACAGGTTATATCACACCAAACAGGAATCACAGTACAGGTTATACCACACCAAACAGGGATCACAGTACATGTTATACCACACCAAACAGTAATCACATTACAGGTTATACCATACCAAACAGGAATCACAGTACAGGTTATACCACACCAAACAGGAATCACAGTACAGATTATACAACACCAAACAGGAATCACAGTACAGATTATACAACACCAAACAGAAATCACAGTACAGATTATACCACACCAAACAGGAATCACAGTCCAGGTTATATCACACCAAGCATGACTCACAAATACGACACCAAACAGGAATCACAGTACAGGTTATACCACACCACACAGGAATCACAGTACAGGTTATACCACACCAAATAGGGATCACAGTACAGGTTATAATGCACCAAACAGGGATCACAGTACAGGTTATACCACAACAAACAGGAATCACAGTACAGATTATACCACACATAACAGGAATCACAGTACAGATTATACCACACCAAACAGGGATCACAGTACAGGTTATACCACACCAAACAGGAATCACAGTACAGGTTATACCACACCAAATAGGAATCACAGTACAGGTTATACCACACCAAACAGGAATCACAGTACAGATTATACCACACCAAACAGCAATCATAGTACAGGTTATACCACACCAAACAGGAATCACAGTACAGGTTATACCACACCAAACAGGGATCACAGTACAGGTTATAATGCACCAAACAGGATCACAGTACAGGTTATACCACACCACAGGAATCACAGTACAGATTATACCACACCAAACAGGAATCACAGTACAGATTATACCACACCAAACAGAATCACAGTACAGGTTATACCACAAACGGAATCACAGTACAGTTATACCACACAAAGGAATCACAGTACAGGTTATACCACACCAAACAGGAATCACAGTACAGGTTATACCACACCAAACAGGAATCACAGTACAGGTTATATCACACCAAGCATGAATCACAATTACCACACCAAATAGGAATCACAGTACAGATTATACCACACCAAACAGGAATCACAGTACAGGTTATAACACCAACAACACAACCACACCAAACAGGAATCACAGTACAGATTATACCACACCAAACAGGAATCACAGTACAGATTATACCACACCAAACAGGAATCACAGTACAGGTTATACCACACCAAACAGGAATCACAGTACAGGTTATACCACACCAAACAGGAATCACAGTACAGGTTATACCACACCAAACAGGAATCACAGTACAGGTTATACCACACCAAACAGGAATCACAGTACAGGTTATACCACACCAAACAGGAATCACAGTACAGGTTATACCACACCAAACAGGAATCACAGTACAGATTATACAACACCAAACAGGAATCACAGTACAGATTATACAACACCAAACAGAAATCACAGTACAGATTATACCACACCAAACAGGAATCACAGTCCAGGTTATATCACACCAAGCATGACTCACAAATACGACACCAAACAGGAATCACAGTACAGGTTATACCACACCAAACAGGAATCACAGTACAGGTTATACCACACCAAACAGGAATCACAGTACAGGTTATACCACACCAAACAGGAATCACAGTACAGGTTATACCACACCAAACAGGGATCACAGTACAGGTTATACCACACCAAACAGGAATCACAGTACAGGTTATACCACACCAAACAGGAATCACAGTACAGGTTATACCACACCAAACAGGAATCACAGTACAGATTATACCACACCAAACAGCAATCACAGTACAGGTTATACCACACCAAACAGGAATCACAGTACAGGTTATACCACACCAAATAGGGATCACAGTACAGGTTATAATGCACCAAACAGGGATCACAGTACAGGTTATACCACACCAAACAGGAATCACAGTACAGATTATACCACACATAACAGGAATCACAGTGCAGATTATACCACACCAAACAGGAATAACAGTACAGATTATACCACACCAAACAGAAATCACAGTACAGGTTATACCACACCAAACAGGGATCACAGTACAGTTTATACCACACCAAACAGGAATAACAGTACAGGCTATACCACACCAAACAGGAATCACAGTACAGATTATACCAAACCAAACAGGAATCACAGTACAGGTTATACCACATCAAACAGGAATCACAGTACAGATTATACCACACCAAACAGGAATCACAGTACAGATTATACCACAACAAATGGAATCACATTACAGATTATACCACACATAACAGGAATCAAAATACAGGTTATATCACACAAAACAGGAATCACAAATACCACACCAAACATGAATCACAGTACATATTATACCACACCAAACAGGAATCACAGTACAGATTATACCACACAAAACAGGAATCACAGTACAGACGATACCACACCTAACAGGAATCACAGTACAGGTTATACCACAAAAAACAGGGATCACAGTACAGGTTATACCACACCAAACAGGAATCACAGTACAGATTATACCACACCAAACAGGAATCACAGTACAGATTATACCACACCAAACAGGAATCACAGTACATATTATACCACACATAACGGGAATCACAGTACAGATTATACCACACATAAAAGGAATCACAGTACAGATTATACCATACAAAACAGGGATCACAGTACAGGTTATACCACACCAAACAGGAATCACAGTACAGGTTATACCACACCAAACAGGAATCACAGTACAGGTTATATTACACCAAGCATGAATCACAATTACCACACCAAATAGGAATCACAGTACAGATTATACCACACCAACAGGAATCACAGTACAGGTTATATCACACCAAGCAAGAATCACAAATTCCACACCAAATAGGAATCACAGTACAGATTATACCACACCAAACAGGAATCACAGTACAGATTATACCACACCAAACATGAATCACAGTACAGGTTATACCACACCAAACAGGAATCACAGTACAGGTTATATCACACCAAACAGGAATCACAGTACAGGTTATACCACACCAAACAGGGATCACAGTACAGGTTATACCACACCAAACAGGAATCACAGTACAGGTTATAC
>CM026400.1:51540947-51565198 GCA_014843695.1 Archivesica marissinica
CAGGTTAAACCACACCAAACAGAAATTACAGTACAGGTTTTACCACACCAAGCAGGGATCACATTACAGGTTTTACCACACCAAACAGGAATCAAAGCACCGGTTATACCACAGCAAACAGGAATCACAGTACAGATTATACCACAGCAAACAGGGATCACAGTACAGGTTATACTGCACCAAACAGGAATCACAGTACAGGTTATACCACACAAAACAGGATCACTTTACAGGTTATACCACACCAAACAGGGATCACAGTACAGGTTATACCACACAAAACAGGAATCACACTACAGTTATACAACACCAAACAGGAATCACAGTACAGGTTATACCACACCAAACATGAATCACAGTACATATCATAACACACCAAAGAGGGATCACAGTACAGGTTATAATGCACCAAACATGAATCACAGTACAGGTTATACTGCAACAAACAAGAATCACAGTACAGGCTATACCACACCATACAGGGATCACAGTACAGGTTATACCACACCAATCAAGAATTACAGTACAGGTTATACCACACTAAACAGAAATCACAGTACAGGTTATACCACACAAACAGGAATCACAGTACAGATTATACCACGCCACTCAGGAATCACAGTACAGGTTATACCACACCAAACAGAAATCACAGTACAGGTTATACCACACAAACACGAATCACAGTACAGATTATACCACGCCACACAGGAATCACAGTACAGGTTATTCCACACCAAACAAGAATCACAGTACAGGTTATACTGCATCAAACAAGAATCACAGTACAGGCTATACCACACCATACAGGGATCACAGTACACGTTATACCACACCGAACAGGAATCACAGCAACGGTTATACCACATCAAACAGGAACCATAGTACAGGTGATAACACACCAAACAGGGATCACAGTACAGATTATACCACACCAAATAGGAATCAGAGTACAGATTATACAATACCAAACAGGAATCACAGTACAGTTTATACCACACCAAACCTGGATCACAGTACATGTTATACCATACCAAACAGGTATCACAGCACTGGTTTTACCACACCAAAAAGTAATCACAGTACATTCTATACCACACCAAACAGGAATCACAGTACAGCTTATACCACACCAAACATGAATCACAGTACAGGTTATACCACACCAAATATGAATCACAGTACAGATTTTACCACACCAAACAGGGATCACACTACAGGTTTTACCACACCAAACAGGAATCAAAGAAACGGTTATACCACACCAAACAGAAATCACAGTACAGATTATACAACAGCAAACAGGAATCACAGTCCAGATTATACCACAGCAAACAGGAATCACAGTACAGGTTATACTTCACCAAACATGAATCACAGTACATGTTATACCACACCAAACAGGGATCACAGTACAGGATATTCTGCACCAATCATGAATCACAGTACAGGTTATACCACACCAAACAGGAATCACAGTACACGTTATACAGCACCAAACATGAATCACAGTAGAGGTTATACCACACCGAACAGGAATCACAGTACAGGTTTTACCACACCGAACAAGAATCACAGTACAGGTTATACCACATCAAACAGGAATCACAGTACAGGTTATACAACACCTAACAGAGATCACATTACAGGTTATATAGCACCAAACATGAATCACAGTAGAGGTTATACCACACCAAACATGAATCACAGTACAGGTTATACCACACCAAACAGGAATCACAGTACAGATTATACCACACCAAACAAGAATCACAGTACAGGTTATACTGCACCAAACAAGAAACACAGTACAGGCTATTCCACACAATACAGGGATCACAGTACAGGTTAAATCACACCGAACATGAATCACAGCACCGGTTATACTACATCAAACAGAAATCACAGTACAGGTTATACCACACCGAACAGGAATCACAGTACATGTTATACAGCACCAAACAGGAATCACAGCACCGATTATACCACATCAAACAGGAATCACAGTACAGGTTATACCACACCAAACAGGGATCACAGTACAGATTATATCACACCGAACAGGAATCACAGCACCCGTTATACCACATCAAACAGAAATCACAGTACAGGTTATACCACACCGAACAAGAATAACAGTACAGGTTATACCACACCAAACATGAATCACAGTACAGGTTATACCAAATCAAACAGGAATCACAGTACAGGTTATACAACATCAAACAGAAATCACAGTACAGGTTATACCACACCGAACAAGAATCACAGTACAGGTTATACAGCACCAAACATGAATCACAGTACAGGTTATACCACATCAAACAGGAATCACAGTACAGGTTATACTTCACCAAACAGGAATCACAGTACAGGTTATACCACACCAAAGAGGAATCACAGTACAGGGTATACCACACCAAATATGGATCACAGTACAGGTTATACCACACCAATTAGGGATCACAGTACAGGTTATAATGCACCAAACATGAATCACAGTACAGTTTATACCACACCAAACAGGGATCACAGTACAGGTTATACTGCACTAAGCATGAAATACAGTACAGCTTTTACCACACCAAACAGGAATCACAGTACAGGTTATACCACACAAACATGAATCACAGAACAGATTATACCACACCAAACAGAATCACAGTACAGGTCACCAAACAAGAATCACAGTACAAGTTATACCACACCAAACAAGAATCACAGTACAGGCTATACCACACAAAACAGGAATCACAGTACAGATTACACCACACCAACAGGAATCACAGCACAGATTATACCACACCAAACAGAAATCACAGTACAGGTTATACCACACCAAACAGAAATCAAAGTACAGTTTATACCACACCAAACAAGAATCACAGTACAGGCTATACAACACCAAACAGGAATCACAGTACAGATTATACCAAACCGAACAGGAATCAAAGTACAGGTTATACAACACCAAACAGGAATCACAGCACAGATTATACCACACCAAACAGGAATCACAGTACAGATTAACACACCAAACAACACAACAAAACACCAAACAAACACAACACATACCACAACAAACAGGAATCACATTACAGATTAAACCACAAAAAACAGGAATCAAAATACAGGTTATACAACACAAAACAGGAATCACAATACAAATACCACACCAAACATGAATCACAGTACATATTATACCACACAAAACAGTAATAACAGTACAGATTATACCACACAAAACAAGAATCACAGTACAGATTATACCACACCAAACAGGAATCAAAGAACAGGTTATACCACACCAAACAGAAATCACAGTACAGATTATACCACACCAAACAGGAATCACAGTACAGATTATACAAAAACAAACAGGAATCACAGTACAGATTATACCACACCAACATACACAAAACCACACCAAACAGGAATCACAGTACATATTATACCACACCAAACAGGAATCACAGTACAGGTTAACACACCAACAAACACAAATACCACACCAAACAGGAATCACAGTACATATTATACAACACCAAACATGAATCACAATACAGATTATACCACACAAAACAGGAACCACAGTACAGATTATACCACACCAAACATGAATCACACACATTCCACACCAAATAGGAATCACAGTACAGACTATACCACACCTAACAGGAATCACAGTACAGATTATACCACAACAAACAGAATCACAGTACAGGTTATACCACACCAAACAGGAATCACAGTACAGGTTATATCACACCAAACAGGAATCACAAGGTTATACCACACCAAACAGGAATCACAGTACAGGTTATACCACACCAAACAGGAATCACAGTACAGACATACCACAACAAACAGGGATCACATTACAGGTTATACCACACCAAACAGGAATCACAGTACAGATTATACCACACCAAACAGGAATCACAGTACAGGTTATACCACACCAAACAAGAATCACAGTACAGGTTATACCAAACCAAACAGGAATCACAGTACAGGTTATACCACACCAAACAGGAATCACAGTACAGATTATACAACACCAAACAGAAATCACAGTACAGATTATACCACACCAAACAGGAATCACAGTACAGGTTATATCACACCAAGCATGACTCACAAATACCACACCAAACAGGAATCACAGTACAGATTATACCACACCAAACAGGAATCACAGTAAAGGTTATACCACACCAAACATCAATCAAAGTACAGGTTATACCACACCAAACAGGAATCACAGTACAGGTTATACCACACCAAATAGGGATCACAGTACAGGTTATAATGCACCAAACAGAATCACAGTACAGGTTATACAACACCAAACAGGAATCACAGTACAGATTATACCACACAAAACAGGAATCACATACAAACCACACCAAACAACACAACAAAACCAAACCAAACAAACACAACAAACACACCAACAAAACACAAAACCACACCAAACAAACACAACAAAACCACACCAAACAAACACAACAAACACACAAAAAACACAAAACCACACCAAACAAACAATACAGATTATACCACACCAAACAGGAATCACAGTACAGGTTATACCACACCAAACATGAATCACAGTACATGTTATACCACACCAAACAGGACACAACAAACCACCAAACAAACACAACAAACCACACCAAACAAACACAACAAAAAACACAACAAACCACACCAAACAAACACAACAAAACCACACCAAACAGCAATCATAGTACAGGTTATACCACACCAAACAGGAATCACAGTACAGGTTATACCACACCAAATAGGGATCACAATACAGGTTATAATGCACCAAACAGGGATCACAGTACAGGTTATACCACACCAAACAGGAATCACAGTACAGATTATACCACACATAACAGGAATCACAGTACAGAAACCACACCAAACAAAACACAACATTATACCACACCAAACAGGAATAACAGTACAGATTATACCACACCAAACAGAAATCACAGTACAGGCTATACAACACCAAACAGGAATCACAGTACAGATTATACCAAACCAAACAGGAATAAAAGTACAGGCTATACCACACCAAACAGGAATCACAGTACAGATTATACCAAACCAAACAGGAATCACAGTACAGATTATACCACAACAAACGGAATCACATTACAGATTATACCACACATAACAGGAATCAAAATACAGGTTATATAACACAAAACAGGAATCACAAATACCACACCAAACATGAATCACAGTACATATTATACCACACAAAACAGGAATCACAGTACAGACTATACCACACCAAACAGAAATCACATTACAGGTTATACCACAAAAAACAGGAATAACAGTACAGGTTTTACCACACCAAACACAATCACAGTACAGGTTATACCACACCAAACAGGAATCAAAGCACCGGTTATACCACACCAAACAGAAATCACAGTACAGGTTATACCACACCAAACAGGAATCACAGTACAATTATACCACACCAAACAGGAATCACAGTACAGATTATACAACACAAAATAGGAATCACAGTACAGGTTATACCACACCAAACATGAATCACAGTACAGGTTATACCACACCAAACAGGAATCACAGTACAGGTTATACCACACCAAACAGGAATCACAGTACAGATTATACCACACCAAACAGGAATCACAGTACAGGTTATACCACACCAAACAGGAATCAAATTACAGATTATACCACACCAAACAGGAATCACAGTACAGATTATACCACACCAAACAGGAATCACAGTACAGGTTATACCACACCAAACAGGAATCACAGTACAGGTTATACCACACCAAACAGGAATCACAGTACAGATTATACCACACCAAACAGGAATCACAGTACAGATTATACCACACAAACAGGAATCACAGTACAGGTTATACCACACCAAACAGGAATCACAGTACAGTTATACCACACCAAACAGGATCACAGTACAGGTTATACCACACAAACAAGAATCACAGTACAGGCTATACTACACCATACAGGGATCACAGTACACGTTATACCACACCGAACAGGAACCATAGTACAGGGGATACCACACCAAAGAGGGATCACAGTACAGATTATACTACACCAAATAGGAATCAGAGTACCGATTATACAATACCAAACAGGAATCACAGTACAATTTATACAACACCAAACAGGGATCACAGTACAGGTTATACCACACTAAACAGGAATCACAGCACAGGTTATACCACACCAAACAGAAATCACAGTACATGCTATACCACACCAAACAGGAATCACAGTACAGATTATACCACACCAAACAGGAATCACAGTACAGATTATACCACACCAAACAGGAATCACAGTACAGATTAAACCACACCAAACAGGAATCACAGTACAATTTATACAACACAAAACAGGGATCACAGTACAGGTTATACCAACTAAACAGGTATCACAGCACCGGTTATACCACACCAAACAGAAATCACAGTACAGATTATACCACACCAAACAGGAATCACAGTACAGGTTATACCACACCAAACATGAATCACAGTACAGGTTATATCACACCAAACAGGAATCACAGTACATATTATACCACACCAAACAGGGATCACAGTACAGGTTATACCACACCAAAACAGGAATCACAGTACAGTTATACCACACCAAACAGGAATCACAGTACAGGTTATACCACACCAAACATATATCACAGTACAGATTATACCACACCAAACAGGAATCACAGTACAGGTTATACCACACCAAACATGAATCACAGTACAGATTATACCACACCAAACAGGAATCACAGTACAGGTTATACCACACCAAACAGGAATCACAGTACAGGTTATACCACACCAAACAGAAATCAAAGTACAGGTTATACCACACCAAACAGAAATAACAGTACAGGTTATACACACCAAACAGGAATCACATACAGGTTATACCACACCAAACAGGAATCAAAGCACAGGTTATACCACACCAAACAGGAATCACAGTACAGGTTATACAACACCAAACAGGAATCACAGTACAGATTATACAACACCAAACAGGAATCACAGTACAGATTATACCACAGCAAACAGGAATCACAGTACAGGTTATACTGCACCAAACATGAATCACAGTACATGTTATACCACACCAAACAGGAATCACAGTACAGGTTATACCACACCAAACAGAAATCACAGTACAGGTTATACCACACCAAACAGGAATCACAGTACAGGTTATACCACACAAAACATGAATCACAGTACAGGTTATACCACACCAAACAGGAATCACAGTACAGATTATACCAACCAAACAGGAATCACAGTACAGGTTATACCACACCAAACAGGAATCACAGTACAGGTTTTACCACAACAAACAGAAATCACACTACAGGTTATACCACACAAACAGGAATCACAGTACAGATTATACCACACCAAACAGGAATCACAGTACAGGTTATACCACACCAAACAGGAATCACAGTACAGGTTATACCACACCAAACAGGAATCACAGTACAGGTTATACCACACCAAACAGGGATCACAGTACAGGTTATACCACACCAAACAAGAATCACAGTACAGGTTATACCACACCAAACAGGAATCACAGTACAGGTTATACCACACAAACAGGAATCACAGTACAGATTATACCACACCAAACAGGAATCACAGTACAGGTTATACCACACCAAACAGGAATCACAGTACAGGTTATACCACACCAAACAGGAATCACAGTACAGGTTATACCACACCAAACAGGAATCACAGTACAGGTTATACCACACCAAACAGGAATCACAGTACAGGTTATACCACACCAAACAGGAATCACAGTACAGGTTATACCACACCAAACAGGAATCACAGTACAGGTTATACCACACCAAACAGGAATCACAGTACAGGTTATACCACACCAAACAGGAATCACAGTACAGGTTATACCACACCAAACAGGAATCACAGTACAGGTTATACCACACCAAACAGGAATCACAGTACAGGTTATACCACACCAAACAGGAATCACAGTACAGATTATACCACACAAAACAGGAATCACAGTACAGATTATACCACACCAAACAGATCACAGTACAGGTTATACCACACCAAACAGGAATCACAGTACAGGTTATACCACACCAAATAGGAATCACAGTACAGGTTATACCACACCAAACAGGAATCATAGTACAGATTATACCACACCAAACAGCAATCATAGTACAGGTTATACCACACCAAACAGGAATCACAGTACAGGTTATACCACACCAAATAGGGATCACAGTACAGGTTATAATGCACCAAACAGGGATCACAGTACAGGTTATACCACATCAAACAGGAATCACAGTACAGATTATACCACACAAAACAGGAATCACAGTACAGGTTATATCACACCAAGCATGAATCACAAGTATCACACCAAACAGGAATCACAGTACATATTATACCACACCAAACAGGAATCACAGTACAGGTTATATCACACCAAGCATGATTCACAAATTCCACTCCAAATAGGAATCACAGTACAGATTATACCACACCAAACAGGAATCACAGTACAGATTATACCACACCAAACATGAATCACAGTACAGGTTATACCACACCAAACAGGAATCACAGTACAGGTTATATCACACCAAACAGGAATCACAGTACAGGTTATACCACACCAAACAGGGATCAAAGTACAGGTTATACCACACCAAACAGGAATCACAGTACAGGTTATACCATACCAAACAAGAATCACAGTACATGTTATACCACACCAAACAGGAATCACAGTACAGCTTATACCACACCAAACAGGAATCACAGTACAGGTTATACCAAACCAAACAGGAATCACAGTACAGACTATACAACACCAAACAGGAATCACAGTACAGATTATACAACACCAAACAGAAATCACAGTACAGATTATACCACACCAATAAGGAATCACAGTCCAGGTTATATCACATCAAGCATGACTCACAAATACGACACAAACAGGAATCACAGTACAGATTATACCACACCAAACAGGAATCACAGTAGAGGTTATACCACACCAAAAAACAATCACAGTACAGGTTATACCACACCAAACAGGAATCACAGTACAGGTTATACCACACCAAATAGGGATCACAGTACAGGTTATAGTGCACCAAACAGGGATCACAGTACAGGTTATACAACACCAAACAGGAATCACAGTACAGATTATATCACACATAACAGGAATCACATTACAGATTATACCACACCAAACAGGGATCACAGTACAGGTTATACCACACCAAACAGGAATCACAATTACCACATCAAACATGAATCACAGTACATATTATACCACACAAAACAGGAATCACAGTACAGATGATACCACACCTAACAGGAATCACAGTACATGTTATACCACAAAAAACAGGGATCACAGTACAGGTTACACCACACCAAACAGGAATCACAGTACAGATTATACCACACCAAACAGGAATCACAGTACAGATTATACCACACCAAACAGTAATCACAGTACATATTATACCACAAATAACGGGAATCACAGTACAGATTATACCACACATAAATGGAATCACAGTACAGATTATACCACACCAAACAGGGATCACAGTACAGGTTATACCACACCAAACAGGAATCACAGTACAGGTTATACCACACCAAACAGGAATCACAGTACAGGTTATATCACACCAAGCATGAATCACAATTACCACACCAAATAGGAATCACAGTACAGATTATACCACACCAAACAGGAATCACAGTACAGGTTATATCACACCAATAAGAATCACAAATTCCACACCAAATAGGAGTCACAGTACAGATTATACCACACCAAACAGGAATCACAGTACAGATTATACCACACCAAACATGAATCACAGTACAGGTTATACGACACCAAACAGGAATCACGGTACAGGTTATATCACACCAAACAGGAATCACAGTACAGGTTATACCACACCAAACAGGGATCACAGTACATGTTATACCACACCAACCAGTAATCACGTTACAGGTTATACCATACCAAACAGGAATCACAGTACAGGTTATACCACACCAAACAGGAATCACAGTACAGATTATACAACACCAAACAGGAATCACAGTACAGATTATACAACACCAAACAGAAATCACAGTACAGATTATACCACACCAAACAGGAATCACAGTCCAGGTTATATCACACCAAGCATGACTCACAAATACGACACCAAACAGGAATCACAGTACAGGTTATAATGCACCAAACAGGGATCACAGTACAGGTTATACCACAACAAACAGGAATCACAGTACAGATTATACCACACATAACAGGAATCACAGTACAGATTATACCACACCAAACAGGGATCACAGTACAGGTTATACCACACCAAACAGGAATCACAGTACAGGTTATACTACACCAAATAGGAATCACAGTACAGGTTATACCACACCAAACAGGAATCACAGTACAGATTATATCACACCAAACAGCAATCATAGTACAGGTTATACCACACCAAACAGGAATCACAGTACAGGTTATACCACACCAAATAGGGATCACAATACAGGTTATAATGCACCAAACAGGGATCACAGTACAGGTTATACCACACCAAACAGGAATCACAGTACAGATTATACCACACATAACAGGAATCACAGTGCAGATTATACCACACCAAACAGGAATAACAGTACAGATTATACCACACCAAACAGAAATCACAGTACAGGTTATACCACACCAAACAGGGATCACAGTACAGTTTATACCACACCAAACAGGAATAACAGTACAGGCTATACCACACCAAACAGGAATCACAGTACAGATTATACCAAACCAAACAGGAATCACAGTACAGGTTATACCACATCAAACAGGAATCACAGTACAGATTATACCACACCAAACAGGAATCACAGTGCAGATTATACCACAACAAATGGAATCACATTACAGATGATACCACACATAACAGGAATCAAAATATAGGTTATATCACACAAAACAGGAATCACAAATACCACACCAAACATGAATCACAGTACATATTATACCACACCAAACAGGAATCACAGTACAGATTATACCACACAAAACAGGAATCACAGTACAGACGATACCACACCTAACAGGAATCACAGTACAGATTATACCACAAAAAACAGGGATCACAGTACAGGTTATACCACACCAAACAGGAATCACAGTACAGATATACCACACCAAACAGGAATCACAGTAAGATTATACCACACCAAAGGAATCACAGTACATTATACCACAACAGGATCCAGTACAGTATACCACACCAAACAGGAATCACAGTACAGGTTATACCACACCAAACAGGGATCACAGTACAGTTATACCACACCAAACAGGAATAACAGTACAGGTATACCACACCAAACAGGAATCACAGTACAGATTATACCAAACCAAACAGGATCACAGTACAGGTTATACCACATCAAACAGGAATCACAGTACAGATTATACCACACCAAACAGGAATCACAGTACAGATTATACCACAACAAATGGAATCACATTACAGATTATACCACACATAACAGGAATCAAAATACAGGTTATATCACACAAAACAGGAATCACAAATACCACACCAAACATGAATCACAGTACATATTATACCACACCAAACAGGAATCACAGTACAGATTATACCACACAAAACAGGAATCACATACAGACATACCACACCAAACAGGAATCACAGTACAGATTATACCACACCAAACAGGGATCACAGTACAGGTTATACCACACCAAACAGGAATCACAGTACAGGTTATACCACACCAAACAGGAATCACAGTACAGGTTATACCACACCAAACAGGAATCACAGTACAGATTATACCACACCAAACAGGAATCACAGTACAGATTATACCACACAAAAAAGGAATCACAGTACAGATTATACCACACAAAACAGGAATCACAGTACAGGTTATACCACACAAAAGGAATCACAGACCAAACAGGAATCACAGTACAGGTTATACCACACCAAACAGGAATCACAGTACAGGTTATATTACACCAAGCATGAATCACAATTACCACACCAAATAGGAATCACAGTACAGATTATACCACACCAACAGGAATCACAGTACAGGTTATATCACACCAAGCAAGAATCACAAATTCCACACCAAATAGGAATCACAGTACAGATTATACCACACCAAACAGGAATCACAGTACAGATTATACCACACCAAACATGAATCACAGTACAGGTTATACCACACCAAACAGGAATCACAGTACAGGTTATATCACACCAAACAGGAATCACAGTACAGGTTATACCACACCAAACAGGGATCACAGTACAGGTTATACCACACCAAACAGGAATCACAGTACAGGTTATACCATACCAAACAGGAATCACAGTACAGGTTATACCACACCAAACAGGAATCACAGTACAGATTATACAACACCAAACAGGAATCACAGTACAGATTATACAACACCAAACAGAAATCACAGTACAGATTATACCACACCAAATAGGGATCACAGTCCAGGTTATATCACACCAAGCATGACTCATCAATACGAAACCAAACAGGAATCACAGTACAGGTTATACCACACCAAACAGGAATCACAGTACACGTTATACCACACCAAAAAACAATCAGAGTACAGGTTATACCACACCAAACAGGAATCACTGTACAGGTTATACCACACCAAACAGGGATCACAGTACAGGTTATACCACACCAAACAGGAATCACAGTACAGGTTATACCACACCAAATAGGAATCACAGTACAGGTTATACCACACCAAACAGGAATCATAGTACAGATTATACCACACCAAATAGCAATCATAGTACAGGTTATACCACACCAAACAGGAATCACAGTACAGGTTATACCACACCAAATAGGGATCACAGTACAGGTTATAATGCACCAAACAGGGATCACAGTTACCACACCAAACAGGAATCACAGTACAGATTATACCACACATAACAGGAATCACAGTACAGATTATACCACACCAAAGGGATCACAGTACAGGTTATACCCACCAAACAGGAATCACAGTACAGGTTATACCACACCAAATAGGAATCACAGTACAGGTTATACCACACCAAACAGGAATAACAGTACAGATTATACCACACCAAACAGCAATCATAGTACAGGTTATACCACACCAAACAGGAATCACAGTACAGGTTATACCACACCAAATAGGGATCACAGTACAGGTTATAATGCACCAAACAGGGATCACAGTACAGGTTATACCACACCAAACAGGAATCACAGTACAGATTATACCACACATAACAGGAATCACAGTACAGATTATACCACACCAAAAAGGAATCACAAATACTACACCAAATATGAATCACAGTACATATTATACCACACCAAACAGGAATCGCAGTACAGATTATACCACATCAAACAGGAATCACAGTACAGGTTATATCATACCAAGCAAGAATCACAAATTCCACACCAAATAGGAATCACAGTACAGATTATACCACACCAAACAGGAATCAAAGTACAGATTATACCACACCAAACATGAATCACAGTACAGGTTATACCACACCAAACAGGAATCACAGTACAGGTTATATCACACCAAACAGGAATCACAGTACAGATTATACAACACCAAACAGAAATCACAGTACAGATTATACCACACCAAATAGGGATCACAGTCCAGGTTATATCACACCAAGCATGACTCATCAATACGAAACCAAACAGGAATCACAGTACAGGTTATACCACACCAAACAGGAATCACAGTACAGGTTATACCACACCAAAAAACAATCACAGTACAGATTATACCACACCAAATAGCAATCATAGTACAGGTTATACAACACCAAACAGGAATCACAGTACAGGTTATACCACACCAAATAGGGATCACAGTACAGGTTATAATGCACCAAACAGGGATCACAGTACAGGTTATACCACACCAAACAGGAATCACAGTACAGATTATACCACACATAACAGGAATCACATTACAGATTATACCACACCAAACAGGGATCACAGTACAGGTTATACCACACCAAACAGGAATCACAGTACAGGTTATACCACACCAAATAGGAATCACAGTACAGGTTATACCACACCAAACAGGAATCATAGTACAGATTATACCACACCAAACAGCAATCATAGTACAGGTTATACCACACCAAACAGGAATCACAGTACAGGTTATACCACACCAAATAGGGATCACAGTACAGGTTATAATGCACCAAACAGGGATCACAGTACAGGTTATACCACACCAAACAGGAATCACAGTACAGATTATACCACACATAACAGGAATCACAGTACAGATTATACCACACCAAAAAGGAATCACAAATACTACACCAAATATGAATCACAGTACATATTATACCACACCAAACAGGAATCGCAGTACAGATTATACCACACCAAACAGGAATCACAGTACAGGTTATATCATACCAAGCAAGAATCACAAATTCCACACCAAATAGGAATCACAGTACAGATTATACCACACCAAACAGGAATCAAAGTACAGATTATACCACACCAAACATGAATCACAGTACAGGTTATACCACACCAAACATGAATCACAGTACAGGTTATATCACACCAAACAGGAATCACAGTACAGGTTATACCACACCAAACAGGAATCACAGTACAGGTTAGACCATACCAAACAGGAATCACAGTACAGATTATAACACACCAAACAGGAATCACAGTACAGATTATACAACACCAAACAGGAATCACAGTACAGATTATACAACACCAAACAGAAATCACAGTACAGATTATACCACAACAAACAGGAATCACAGTCCAGGTTATATCACACCAAGCAAGACTCACAAATACGACACCAAACAGGAATCACAGTACAGGTTATACCACACCAAACAGGAATCACAGTACAGGTTATACCACACCAAAAAACAATCACCGTACAGGTTATACCACACCAAACAGGAATCACACTACAGGTTATACCACACCAAATAGGGATCACAGTACAGGTTATAATGCACCAAACAGGGATCACAGTCCAGGTTATACCACACCAAACAGGAATCACAGTACAGGTTATACCACACATAACAGGAATCACAGTGCAGATTATACCACACCAAACAGGAATAACAGTACAGATTATACCACACCAAACAGAAATCACATTACAGGTTATACCACACCAAATAGGGATCACAGTACAGTTTATACCACACCAAACAGGAATAACAGTACAGGCTATACCACACCAAACAGGAATCATAGTACAGATTATACCAAACCAAACAGGAATCACAGTACAGGTTATACCACATCAAACAGGAATCAAAGTACAGATTATACCACACCAAACAGGAATCACAGTACAGATTATACCACAACAAATGGAATCACATTACAGATTATACCACACATAACAGGAATCAAAATACAGGTTATATCACACAAAACAGGAATCACAAATACCACACCAAACATGAATCACAGTACATATTATACCACACCAAACAGGAATCACAGTACAGATTATACCACACAAAACAGGAATCACAGTACAGACGATACCACACCTAACAGGAATCACAGTACAGGTTATACCACAAAAAACAGGGATCACAGTACAGGTTATACCACACCAAACAGGAATCACAGTACAGATTATACCACACCAAACAGGAATCACAGTACAGATTATACCACACCAAACAGGAATCACAGTACATATTATACCACACATAACGGGAATCACAGTACAGATTATACCACACATAAAAGGAATCACAGTACAGATTATACCATACAAAACAGGGATCACAGTACAGGTTATACCACACCAAACAGGAATCACAGTACAGGTTATACCACACCAAACAGGAATCACAGTACAGGTTATATTACACCAAGCATGAATCACAATTACCACACCAAATAGGAATCACAGTACAGATTATACCACACCAACAGGAATCACAGTACAGGTTATATCACACCAAGCAAGAATCACAAATTCCACACCAAATAGGAATCACAGTACAGATTATACCACACCAAACAGGAATCACAGTACAGATTATACCACACCAAACATGAATCACAGTACAGGTTATACCACACCAAACAGGAATCACAGTACAGGTTATATCACACCAAACAGGAATCACAGTACAGGTTATACCACACCAAACAGGGATCACAGTACAGGTTATACCACACCAAACAGGAATCACAGTACAGGTTATACCATACCAAACAGGAATCACAGTACAGGTTATACCACACCAAACAGGAATCACAGTACAGATTATACAACACCAAACAGGAATCACAGTACAGATTATACAACACCAAACAGAAATCACAGTACAGATTATACCACACCAAATAGGGATCACAGTCCAGGTTATATCACACCAAGCATGACTCATAAATACGAAACCAAACAGGAATCACAGTACAGGTTATACCACACCAAACAGGAATCACAGTACAGATTATACCACACATAAAGGAATCACAGTACAGATTATACCACACCAAACAGGGATCACAGTACAGGTTATACCACACCAAACAGGAATCACAGTACAGGTTATACCACACCAAATAGGAATCACAGTACAGGTTATACCACACCAAACAGGAATCATAGTACAGATTATACCACACCAAATAGCAATCATAGTACAGGTTATACCACACCAAACAGGAATCACAGTACAGGTTATACCACACAAATAGGGATCACAGTACAGGTTATATCACACCAAGCATGAATCACAATTACCACACCAAATAGGAATCACAGTACAGATTATACCACACCAAACAGGAATCACAGTACAGGTTATATCACACCAAGCTTGAATCACAAATACCACACCAAACAGGACTCACAGTACATATTATACCACACCAAACAGGAATCACAGTACAGGTTATACCACACCAAACAGGAATCACAGTACAGGTTATACCACACCAAACAGGGATCACAGTACAGGTTATACCACACCAAACAGGACTCACAGTACAGATTATACCACACCAAACAGGAATCACAGTACATGTTATACCACACCAAACAGGAATCACAGTACAGGTTATACCACACCAAACAGGAATCACAGTACAGGTTATACCACACCAAACAGGAGTCACAGTACAGGTTATACCACACCAAACAGGGATCACAGTACAGGTTATACCACACCAAACAGGAATCACATTACAGATTATACCATACGAAACAGGAATCACATTACAGGTTATACCACACCAAACAGGAATCACAGTACAGGTTTTATCACACCAAGCATGAATCACAAATACCTCACCAAACAGGAATCACAGTACAGATTATACCACACCAAACAGGAATCACAGTACAGATTATACCACACCAAACAGGAATCACAGTACAGATTATACCACACCAAACAGGAATCACAGTACAGATTATACCACACCAAACAGGAATCACAGTACAGATTATACCACAACAAACGGAATCACATTACAGATTATACCACACATAACAGGAATCACAATACAGGTTATATCACATAAAACAGGAATCACAAATACTACACCAAACAGGAATCACAGTACATATTATACCACACCACACAGGAATCACAGTACAGATTATACCACACCAAACATGAATCACAGTACAGACGATACCACACCTAACAGGAATCACAGTACAGGTTATACCACAAAAAACAGGGATCACAGTACAGTTTATACCACACCAAACAGGAATCACAGTACAGATTATACCACACCAAACAGGAATCACAGTACATAATATACCACACATAACATGAATCACAGTACAGATTATACCACACATAACTGGAATCACAGTACAGATTATACCACACCAAACAGGGATCATAGTACAGGTTATACCACACCAAACAGGTATCACAGTACAGGTTATACCACACCAAACAGGAATCACAGTACAGGTTATATCACACCAAGCATGAATCACAATTACCACACCAAATAGGAATCACAGTACAGATTATACCACACAACAGGAATCACAGTACAGGTTATACCACACCAAACAGGAATCATAGTACAGATTATACCACACCAAACAGCAATCATAGTACAGATTATACCACACCAAACAGGGATCACAGTACAGGTTATACCACACCAAACAGGAATCACAGTACAGATTATACCACACATAACAGGAATCACAGTACAGATTATACCACACCAAACAGGAATCACAAATATCACACCAAACATAAATCACAGTACATATTATACCACACCAAGCAGGAATCGCAGTACAGATTATACCACACAAAACAGGAATCACAGTACAGATTATACCACACATAACATGAATCACAGTACAGATTATACCACACCAAACAGAAATCACAGTACAGGTTATACCACACCAAACAGGGATCACAGTACAGTTTATACCACACCAAACAGGAATCACAGTACAGGTTATACCACACCAAACAGGAATCACAGTACAGGTTATACCATACCAAACAGGAATCACAGTACAGGTTATACCACACCAAACAGGAATCACAGTACAGATTATACCACACCAAACAGGAATCACAGTACAGATTATACCACACCAAACAGAAATCACAGTACAGATTATACCACACCAAATAGGGATCACAGTCCAGGTTATATCACACCAAGCATGACTCATAAATACGAAACCAAACAGGAATCACAGTACAGGTTATACCACACCAAACAGGAATCACAGTACAGGTTATACCACACCAAAAAACAATCACAGTACAGGTTATACCACACCAAACAGGAATCACAGTACAGATTATACCACACATAACAGGAATCACAGTACAGATTATACCACACCAAACAGGGATCACAGTACAGGTTATACCACACCAAACAGGAATCACAGTACAGGTTATACCACACCAAACAGGAATCACAGTACAGGTTATATCACACCAAGCATGAATCACAATTACCACACCAAATAGGAATCACAGTACAGATTATACCACACCAAACAGGAATCACAGTACAGGTTATATCACACCAAGCTTGAATCACAAATACCACACCAAACAGGACTCACAGTACATATTATACCACACCAAACAGGAATCACAGTACAGGTTATACCACACCAAACAGGAATCACAGTACAGGTTATACCACACCAAACAGGGATCACAGTACAGGTTATACCACACCAAACAGGAATCACAGTACAGATTATACCACACCAAACAGGAATCACAGTACAGGTTATACCACACCAAACAGGAATCACAGTACAGGTTATACCACACCAAACAGGAATCACAGTACAGGTTATACCACACCAAACAGGAATCACAGTACAGATTATACCACACCAAACAGGAATCACAGTACAGGTTATACCACACCAAACAGGAATCACAGTACAGGTTTTATCACACCAAGCATGAATCACAAATACCTCACCAAACAGGAATCACAGTACAGATTATACCACACCAAACAGGAATCACAGTACAGATTATACCACACCAAACAGGAATCACAGTACAGATTATACCACACCAAACAGGAATCACAGTACAGATTATACCACACCAAACAGGAATCACAGTACAGATTATACCACAACAAACGGAATCACATTACAGATTATACCACACATAACAGGAATCACAATACAGGTTATATCACATAAAACAGGAATCACAAATACTACACCAAACAGGAATCACAGTACATATTATACCACACCACACAGGAATCACAGTACAGATTATACCACACCAAACATGAATCACAGTACAGACGATACCACACCTAACAGGAATCACAGTACAGGTTATACCACAAAAAACAGGGATCACAGTACAGGTTATACTACACCAAACAGGAATCACAGTACAGTTTATACCACACCAAACAGTAATCACAGTACAGATTATACCACACCAAACAGGAATCACAGTACATAATATACCACACATAACATGAATCACAGTACAGATTATACCACACATAACTGGAATCACAGTACAGATTATACCACACCAAACAGGGATCATAGTACAGGTTATACCACACCAAACAGGTATCACAGTACAGGTTATACCACACCAAACAGGAATCACAGTACAGGTTATATCACACCAAGCATGAATCACAATTACCACACCAAATAGGAATCACAGTACAGATTATACCACACCAACTAGGAATCACAGTACAGGTTATACCACACCAAACAGGAATCATAGTACAGATTATACCACACCAAACAGCAATCATAGTACAGATTATACCACACCAAACAGGGATCACAGTACAGGTTATACCACACCAAACAGGAATCACAGTACAGATTATACCACACATAACAGGAATCACAGTACAGATTATACCACACCAAACAGGAATCACAAATATCACACCAAACATAAATCACAGTACATATTATACCACACCAAGCAGGAATCGCAGTACAGATTATACCACACAAAACAGGAATCACAGTACAGATTATACCACACATAACATGAATCACAGTACAGATTATACCACACCAAACAGAAATCACAGTACAGGTTATACCACACCAAACAGGAATCACAGTACAGGTTATACCACATCAAACAGGAATCACAGTACAGATTATACCACACCAAACAGGAATCACAGTACAGATTATACCACAACAAACGGAATCACATTACAGATTATACCACACATAACAGGAATCAAAATACAGGTTATATCACACAAAACAGGAATCACAAATACCACACCAAACATGAATCACAGTACATATTATACCACACCAAACAGGAATCACAGTACAGATTATACCACACAAAACAGGAATCACAGTACAGACGATACCACACCTAACAGGAATCACAGTACAGGTTATACCACAAAAAACATGGATCACATTACAGGTTATACCACACCAAACAGGAATCACAGTACAGATTATATCACACCAAACAGGAATCATAGTACAGATTATACCACACCAAACAGGAATCACAGTACATATTATACCACACATAACGGGAATCACAGTACAGATTATACCACACATAAATGGAATCACAGTACAGATTATACCATACCAAAAAGGGATCACAGTACAGGTTATACCACACCAAACAGGAATCACAGTACAGGTTATACCACACCAAACAGGAATCACAATACAGGTTATATCACACCAAGCATGAATCACAATTACCACACCAAATAGGAATCACAGTACAGATTATACCACACCAAACAGGAATCACAGTACAGGTTATATCACACCAAGCTTGAATCACAAATACCACACCAAACAGGACTCACAGTACATATTATACCACACCAAACAGGAATCACAGTACAGGTTATACCACAACAAACAGGAATCAGAGTACAGGTTATACCACACCAAACAGGAATCACAGTACAGGTTATACCACACCAAACAGGAATCACAGTACAGGTTATACCACACCAAACAGGAATCACAGTACAGATTATACCACACCAAACAGGAATCACAGTACAGATTATACCACACCAAACAGGGATCACAGTACAGGCTATACCACACCAAACAGGACTCACAGTACAGATTATACCACACCAAACAGGAATCACAGTACAGGTTATACCACACCAAACAGGAATCATAGTATAGGTTATACCACACCAAACAGGAATCACAGTGTCGGTTATACCACACCAAACAGGAGTCACAGTACAGGTTATACCACACCAAACAGGGATCAAAGTACAGGTTATACCACAACAATCAGGAATCACATTACAGATTATACCATACGAAACACGAATCACATTACAGGTTATACCACACCAAACAGGAATCACAGTACAGGTTTTATCACACCAAGCATGAATCACAAATAGCTCACCAAACAGGAATCACAGTACAGTTATACCACACCAAACAGGAATCACAGTACAGATTATACCACACCAAACAGGAATCACAGTACAGATTATACCACACCAAACAGGAATCACAGTACAGGTTATACCACAACAAACATGAATCACAGTACAGATTATACCACACCAAACAGGAATCACAGTACAGATTATACCACACCAAACAGGAATCACAGTACAGATTATACCACACCAAACAGGAATCACAGTACAGATTATACCACACCAAACAGGAATCACAGTACAGATTATACCACACCAAACAGGAATCACAGTACAGGTTATACCACACCAAACAGGAATCACAGTACAGGTTATACCACACCAAACAGGAATCACAGTACAGGTTATACCACACCAAACAGGAATCACAGTACAGATTATACCACACCAAACAGGAATCACAGTACAGATTATACCACACCAAACAGGAATCACAGTACAGGTTATACCACACCAAACAGGAATCACAGTACAGATTATACCACACCAAACAGGAATCACAGTACAGATTATACCACACCAAACAGGAATCACAGTACAGGTTATACCACACCAAACAGGAATCACAAATACCACACCAAACAGGAATCACAGTACAGATTATACCACACCAAACAGGAATCACAGTACAGGTTATACCACACCAAACATGAATCACAAATACCACACCAAACAGGAATCACAGTACAGATTATACCACACCAAACAGGAATCACAGTACAGGTTATACCACACCAAACAGGAATCACAGTACAGGTTATACCACACCAAACAGGAATCACAGTACAGATTATACCACACCAAACAGGAATCACAGTACAGGTTATACCACACCAAACAGGAATCACAAATACCACACCAAACAGGAATCACAGTACATATTATACCACACCAAACAGGAATCACAGTACAGATTATACCACACAAAAATGAATCACATATACCACACCAAACAGGAATCACAGTACAGGTTATACCACACCAAACAGGAATCACAATACAGGTTATATCACACCAAGCATGAATCACAATTACCACACCAAATAGGAATCACAGTACAGATTATACCACACCAAACAGGAATCACAGTACAGGTTATATCACACCAAGCTTGTATCACAAATACCACACCAAACAGGAATCACAGTACAGATTATACCACACCAAACAGGAATCACAGTGTCGGTTATACCACACCAAACAGGAGTCACAGTACAGGTTATACCACACCAAACAGGGATCAAAGTACAGGATATACCACAACAATCAGGAATCACATTACAGATTATACCATACGAAACACGAATCACATTACAGGTTATACCACACCAAACAGGAATCACAGTACAGGTTTTATCACACCAAGCATGAATCACAAATAGCTCACCAAACAGGAATCACAGTACAGATTATACCACACCAAACAGGAATCACAGTACAGATTATACCACACCAAACAGGAATCACAGTACATATTATACCACACATAACGGGAATCACAGTACAGATTATACCACACATAAATGGAATCACAGTACAGATTATACCATACCAAACAGGAATCACAGTACAGATTATACCACACCAAACAGGAATCACAGTACAGATTATACCACACCAAACAGGAATCACAGTACAGATTATACCACACCAAACAGGAATCACAGTACAGATTATACCACACCAAACAGGAATCACAGTACAGATTATACCACAACAAACGGAATCACATTACAGATTATACCACACATAACAGGAATCACAATACAGGTTATATCACACCAAACAGGAATCACAAATACCACACCAAACAGGAATCACAGTACATATTATACCACACCAAACAGGAATCACAGTACAGATTATACCACACCAAACATGAATCACAGTACATATTATACCACACCAAACAGGAATCACAGTACAGATTATACCACACCAAACAGGGATCACAGTACAGGTTATACCACACCAAACAGGAATCACAGTACAGGTTATACCACACCAAACAGGAATCACAGTACAGAATATACCACACCAAATAGGAATCACAGTACA
>CM026400.1:51566198-51582240 GCA_014843695.1 Archivesica marissinica
AGGAATCACAGTACAGATTATACAACAGCAAACAGGAATCACAGTACAGATTATACAACAGCAAACAGGAATCACAGTACAGGTTATACTGCACCAAACATGAATCACAGTACAGGTTATACTGCACCAAATTTGAATCACAGTACAGGATTTACCACACTAAATAGGGATCACAGTACAGGTTATACCAGACAAACAGGAACCATAGTACAGGTGATACCACACCAAACAGGGATCACAGTACAGATTATACCAAACCAAATAGGAATCAGAGTACAGATTATACAATACCAAACAGGAATCACAGTACATTTTATACCACACCAAACAGGAATCACAGTACATTTTATACCACACCAAACAGGAATCACAGTACAGGTTATACCACACCAAACAGGAATCACAGCACTGGTTATACCACACCAAACATAAATCACAGTACAGGTTATACCACACCAAACAGGAATCACAGTACATATTATACCACACCAAACAGGGATCACAGTACAGGTTATAACACACCAAAACAGGAATCACAGTACAGTTATACCACAACAAACAGGAATCACAGTACAGATTATACCACACCAAACATATATCACAGTACAGATTATACAACACCAACAGGAATCACAGTACAATTATACCACACCAAACATGAATCACAGTACAGATTATACCACACCAAACAGAATCACAGTACAGTTTATACCACACCAAACAAATCACAGTACAGGTTATACACACCAAACAGGAATCACAGTAAAGGTTCTACCAACAAACATGGATCACAGTACAGGTTATACCACACAAACAGGAATCACATTACAGGTTATACATACCAAACAGGAATCACAGTACAGGTTATACAATACAAAACAAGAATCACAGTACAGATTATACAACACCAAACAGAAATCACAGTACAGATTATACCACACCAAACAGGAATCACAGTTCAGGTTATATCCCACCAAGCATGACTCACAAATACCACACCAAACAGGAATCACAGGACAGGTTATACCACACCAAACAGGAATCACAGTACAGGTTATACCACACCAAACAGCAATCACGGTACAGGTTATACTGCACCAAACAGGGATCACAGTACAGGTTATACCACACCAAACAGGAATCACAGTACAGATGTTACCACACATAACAGGAATCACAGTACAGTTTATACCACACCAAACAGGGATCACAGTACAGGTTATGCCACACCAAACAGGAATCACAGTACATGTTATACCACACCAAATAGGAATCACAGTACAGGTTATACCACAGCAAACAGGAATCAGAGTACAGGTTATACCACACCAAACAGGAATCACAGTACAGGTTATACAATACAAAACAAGAATCACAGTACAGATTATACAACACCAAACAGAAATCACAGTACAGATTATACCACACCAAACAGGAATCACAGTTCAGGTTATATCCCACCAAGCATGACTCACAAATACCACACCAAACAGGAATCACAGGACAGGTTATACCACACCAAACAGGAATCACAGTACAGGTTATACCACACCAAACAGCAATCACGGTACAGGTTATACTGCACCAAACAGGGATCACAGTACAGGTTATACCACACCAAACAGGAATCACAGTACAGATGTTACCACACATAACAGGAATCACAGTACAGTTTATACCACACCAAACAGGGATCACAGTACAGGTTATGCCACACCAAACAGGAATCACAGTACATGTTATACCACACCAAACAGGAATCACAGTACAGTTTATACCACACCAAACAGGAATCACAGTACAGATTATACAACACCAAACAGGAATCACAGTACAGATTATACAACACCAAACAGGAATCACAGTACAGGTTATACTACACCAAACATGAATCACAGTACAGGTTATACCACATCAAACATGAATCACAGTACATGTTATACCACACCAAACAGGAATCACAGTACAGGCTATACTACACCAAACATGAATCACAGTACAGGTTATACCACACCAAACAGGAATCACAGTACAGGTTATACAACAACAAACATGAATCACAGTACAAGTTATACCACACCAAACAGGAATCACAGTACAGCTTATACCACACCAAACATGAATCACAGTACAGATTATACCACACCAAACAGTAATCACAGTACAGGTTATACCACACCAAACAAAAACAACAATACAGGTTATACACACCAAACAAGAATCACAGTACAGGCTATACCACACCAAACAGGAATCACAGTACAGTTATACCACAACAAACATTAATCACATTACAGATCATACCACACATAACAGGAATCACAATACAGGTTATACCACACCAAACAGGAATCACATACAGTTATACCACACCAAACAGGAACAGTACATATTATACCACACCAAACATGAATCACAGTACAGTTATACCACACCAAACATGAATCACAGTACAGATTATACCACACCAAACAGGAATCACAGCACAGGTTATACCACACCAAACAGGAATCACAGTACAGGTTATACCACACCAAACAGGAATCACAGTACAGATTATACCACACCAAACAGGAATCACAGTACAGATTATACCACACCAAACAGGAATCACAGTACAGATTATACCACACCAAACAGGAATCACAGTACAGGTTATACCACACCAAACAGGTATCACAGCACCGATTTTACCACACCAAACAGTAATCACAGTACATGTTATACCACACCAAACAGGAATCACAGTACATGTTATACCACACCAAACAGGAATCACAGTACAGGTTATACCACACCAAACATGAATCACAGTACAGGTTATACCACACAAAACAGGAATCACAGTACAGGTTATACCACACCAAACAGGGATCACAGTACAGGTTATACCACACCAAACAGGAATCACAGTACAGGTTATACCACACCAAACAGGAATCACAGTACAGATTATACCACACCAAACAGGGATCACAGTACAGGTTATACCACACCAAACAGGAATCACAGTACAGGTTATACCACACCAAACAGGGATCACAGTACAGGTTATACCACACCAAACATGAATCACAGTACAGTTATACCACACCAAACAGGAATCACAGTACAGGTTATACTACACCAAACATGAATCACAGTACAGATTATACCACACCAAACAGGGATCACATACAGGTTATAACACCAAACAGAATCACAGTACAGGTTATACTGCACCAAACAAGAATCACAGTACATGCTATACCACACCATACAGGGATCACAGTACAGGTTATACCACACCAAACAAGAATTACAGTACAGGTTATACCACACCAAACAGAAATCACAGTACAGGTTATACCACACAAACAGGAATCACAGTACAGATTATACCACACCAAACAGGAATCACAGTACAGGTTATACCACACCAAACAGGAATCACAGTACAGGTTATACCACACAAACATGAATCACAGTACAGATTATACCACACCACACAGGAATCACAGTACAGGTTATACCACACCAAACAAGAATCACAGTACAGGTTATACTACACCAAACAAGAATCACAGTACAGGCTATACCACACCATACAGGGATCACAGTACAGGTTATACCACACCAAACAGGAATCACAGTACAGGTTATACCACACCAAACAGGAATCACAGTACAGGTTATACCACACCAAACAGGAATCACAGTACAGGTTATACCACACCAAACAGGAATCACAGTACAGGTTATACAACACCAAACAGGAATCACAGTACAGTTTATACCACACCAAACATGGATCACAGTACAGGTTATACCACACCAAACAGGAATCACAGTACAGGTTATACCACACCAAACAGGAATCACAGTACATGCTATACCACACCAAACAGGAATCACAGTACAGATTATACCACACCAAACATGAATCACAGTACAGGTTATACCACACCAAACATGAATCACAGTACAGATTATACCACACCAAACAGGGATCACAGTACAGGTTATACCACACCAAACAGGAATCAAAGAAACGGTTATACCACACCAAACAGAAATCACAGTACAGATTATACCACACCAAACAGGAATCACAGTACAGATTATACCACACCAAACAGGAATCACAGTACAGGTTATACCACACCAAACAGGAATCACAGTACAGGTTATACCACACCAAACAGGGATCACAGTACAGGTTATACCACACCAAACAGGAATCACAGTACAGGTTATACCACACCAAACAGGAATCACAGTACAGGTTATACTGCACCAAACATGAATCACAGTACAGGTTATACCACACCAAACAGGAATCACAGTACAGGTTATACCACACCAAACAGGAATCACAGTACAGGTTATACCACACCAAACAGGAATCACAGTACAGGTTATACCACACCAAACAGGGATCACAGTACAGGTTATACAGCACCAAACATGAATCACAGTACAGGTTATACCACACCAAACAGGAATCACAGTACAGGTTATACCACACCAAACAGGAATCACAGTACAGGTTATACCACACCAAACAGGAATCACAGTACAGGTTATACCACCAAACAGGAATCACAGTACAGATTATACCACACCAAACAAGAATCACAGTACAGGTTATACCACACCAAACAGGAATCACAGTACAGGTTATACCACACAAAACAGGGATCACAGTACAGGTTAAACCACACCAAACATGAATCACAGCACAGGTTATACCACACCAAACAGAAATCACAGTACAGGTTATACCACACCAAACAGGAATCACAGTACATGTTATACAACACCAAACAGGAATCACAGTACAGATTATACCACATCAAACAGGAATCACAGTACAGGTTATACCACACCAAACAGGGATCACAGTACAGATTATACCACACCAAACAGGAATCACAGTACCGGTTATACCACACCAAACAGAAATCACAGTACAGGTTATACCACACCAAACAGGAATCACAGTACAGGTTATACCACACCAAACATGAATCACAGTACAGGTTATACCACACCAAACAGGAATCACAGTACAGGTTATACCACACCAAACAGAAATCACAGTACAGGTTATACCACACCAAACAGGAATCACAGTACAGGTTATACAGCACCAAACATGAATCACAGTACAGGTTATACCACACCAAACAGGAATCACAGTACAGGTTATACCACACCAAACAGGAATCACAGTACAGGTTATACCACACCAAACAGGAATCACAGTACAGGTTATACCACACCAAACAGGGATCACAGTACAGGTTATACCACACCAATCAGGAATCACAGTACAGGTTATAATGCACCAAACATGAATCACAGTACAGGTTATACCACACCAAACAGGAATCACAGTACAGGTTATACTGCACCAAACATGAATTACAGTACAGGTTATACCACACCAAACAGGAATCACAGTACAGTTATCCACACCAAACAGGATCACAGTACAGGTTATACCACACCAAACATGAATCACAGTACAGGTTATACCACACCAAACAGAAATTACACTACAGGTTATACCACACCAAACAGGAATCACAGTACAGATTTTACCACACCAAACAGGGATCACACTACAGGTTTTACCACACCAAACCGGAATCAAAGCACCGGTTATACTACACCAAACAGAAATTACAGTACAGTTTATACCACACCAAACAGGAATCACAGTACAGATTATACAACAGCAAACAGGAATCACAGTACAGATTATACAACAGCAAACAGGAATCACAGTACAGGTTATACTGCACCAAACATGAATCACAGTACAGGTTATACTGCACTAAACTTGAATCACAGTACATGTTTTACCACACTAAACAGGGATCACAGTACAGGTTATACCAGACAAACAGGAACCATAGTACAGGTGATACCACACCAAACAGGAATCACAGTACAGGTTATACCACACCAAACAGGAATCACAGTACAGATTATACAACACCAAACAGGAATCACAGTACAGTTTATACCACACCAAACAGGAATCACAGCAGGTTATACCACACCAAACAGGGATCACATTACAGGTTTTACCACACCAAACAGGAATCAAAGCACCGGTTATACCACACCAAACAGAAATCACAGTACAGGTTATACCACACCAAACAGGAATCACAGTACAGATTATACAACAGCAAACAGGAATCACAGTACAGATTATACCACAGCAAACAGGAATCACAGTACAGGTTATACTGCACCAAACATGAATCACAGTACATGTTATACCACACCAAACAGGAATCACAGTACAGGTTATACCACACCAAACAGAAATTACAGTACAGGTTATACCACACCAAACAGGAATCACAGTACAGGTTTTACCACACCAAACATGAATCACAGTACAGGTTATACCACAAAAAACAGGGATCACAGACCAGGTCATACCACACCAAACAGGAATCACAGTACAGATTATACCACACCAAACAAGAATCACAGTACAGTTTATACCACACCAAACAGGAATCACAGTACATGTTATACCACACCAAACAGGAATCACAGTACAGGTTATACCACACCAAATAGGGATCACAATACAGGTTATAATGCACCAAAGATGAATCAAAGTACAGGATATACCACACCGAACGGCGATCACAGTACAGGTTATACTGCACCAAACATGAATTACAGTACAGGTTATACCACACCAAACAGGAATCACAGTACAGGTTATACCACACAAACAGGAACCATAGTACAGGTGATACCACACCAAACAGGGATCACAGTACAGTTTATACCACAGCAAATAGGAATCAGAGTACAGATTATACAATACCAAACAGGAATCACAGTACAGTTTATACCACACCAAACAGGGATCACAGTACAGGTTATACCATACTAAACAGCTATCACTGCACCGGTTTTACCACACCAAACAGAAATCTCAGTACATGCTATACGACACCAAACAGGAATCACAGTACATTTTATACCACACCAAACAGGAATCACAGTACAGCTTATACCACACCAAACATGAATCATAGTACAGGTTATACCACACCAAACAGGAATCACAGCACTGGTTATACCACACCAAACATAAATCACAGTACAGATTATATCACACCAAACAGGAATCACAGTTCATATTATACCACATCAAACAGGGATCACAGTACAGGTCATACCACACCAAGACAGGAATCACAGTACAGTTATACCACACCAGACAGGAATCACAGTACAGGTTATACCACACCAAACATATATCACAGTAAAGATTATACAACACCAAACAGGAATCACAGTACAGGTTATACCACACCAAACATGAATCACAGTACAGATTATACCACATCAAACAGGAATCACAGTACAGGTTATACCACACCAAACAGGAATCACAGTACAGGATTTACCATACCAAACAGGAATCACAGTACAAGTTAAACCACACCAAACAGAAATTACAGTACAGGTTTTACCACACCAAGCAGGGATCACATTACAGGTTTTACCACACCAAACAGGATTCAAAGCACCGGTTATACCACACCAAACAGAAATCACAGTACAGGTTATACCACACCAAACAGGAATCACAGTACAGATTATACCACACCGATCAGGAATCACAGTACAGGTTATACTGCACCAAACATGAATCACAGTACATGTTATACCACACCAAACAGGAATCACAGTACAGGTTATACCACACCAAACTGAAATTACAGTACAGGTTATACCACACCAAACAGGAATCACAGTACAGGTGTTACCACACCAAACATGAATCACAGTACAGGTTATACCACACCAAACAGAAATTACACTACAGGTTATACCACACCAAACAGGAATCACAGTACAGATTTTACCACACCAAACACGGATCACACTACAGGTTTTACCACACCAAACCGGAATCAAAGCACCGGTTATACCACACCAAACAGAAATTATAGTACAGTTTATACCACACCAAACAGGAATCAAAGTACAGATTATACAACAGCAAACAGGAATCACAGTACAGATTATACAACAGCAAACAGGAATCACAGTACAGGTTATACTGCACCAAACATGAATCACAGTACAGGTTATACTGCACTAAACTTGAATCACAGTACATGTTTTACCACACTAAACAGGGATCACAGTACAGGTTATACCAGACAAACAGGAACCATAGTACAGGTGATACCACACCAAACAGGGATCACAGTACAGATTATACCACACCAAATAGGAATCAGAGTACAGATTATACAATACCAAACAGGAATCACAGTACAGTTTATACCACACCAAACAGGGATCACATTACAGGTTTTACCACACCAAACAGGAATCAAAGCACCGGTTATACCACACCAAACAGAAATCACAGTACAGGTTATACCACACCAAACAGGAATCACAGTACAGATTATACAACAGCAAACAGGAATCACAGTACAGATTATACCACAGCAAACAGGAATCACAGTACAGGTTATACTGCACCAAACATGAATCACAGTACATGTTATACCACACCAAACAGGAATCACAGTACAGGTTATACCACACCAAACAGAAATTACAGTACAGGTTATACCACACCAAACAGGAATCACAGTACAGGTTTTACCACACCAAACATGAATCACAGTACAGGTTATACCACACCAAACAGAAATTACAGTACAGGTTATACCACACCAAACAGGAATCACAGTACAGATTTTACCACACCAAACAGGGATCACACTACAGGTTTTACCACACCAAACCGGAATCAAAGCAACGGTTATACCACACCAAACAGAAATCACAGTACAGTTTATACCACACCAAACAGGAATCACAGTACAGATTATACAACAGCAAACAGGAATCACAGTACAGATTATACAACAGCAAACAGGAATCACAGTACAGGTTATACTGCACCAAACATGAATCACAGTACAGGTTATACTGCACCAAATTTGAATCACAGTACAGGATTTACCACACTAAATAGGGATCACAGTACAGGTTATACCAGACAAACAGGAACCATAGTACAGGTGATACCACACCAAACAGGGATCACAGTACAGATTATACCAAACCAAATAGGAATCAGAGTACAGATTATACAATACCAAACAGGAATCACAGTACAGTTTATACCACACCAAACAGGGATCACAGTACAGATTATACCATACTAAACAGCTATCACTGCACCGGTTTTACCACACCAAACAGAAATCACAGTACATGCAATACCACACCAAACAGGAATCACAGTACATTTTATACCACACCAAACAGGAATCACAGTACAGGTTATACCACACCAAACAGGAATCACAGCACTGGTTATACCACACCAAACATAAATCACAGTACAGGTTATATCACACCAAACAGGAATCACAGTTCATATTTTACCACACCAAACAGGGATCACAGTACAGGTTATACCACACCAAAACAGGAATCACAGTACAGTTATACCACACCAAACAGGAATCACAGTACAGGTTATATCACACCAAACATATATCACAGTAAAGATTATACAACACCAACAGGAATCACAGTACAGGTTATACCACACCAAACATGAATCACAGTACAGATTATACCACATCAAACAGGAATCACAGTACAGGTTATACCACACCAAACAGGAATCACAGTACAGGATTTACCACACCAAACAGGAATCACAGTACAGGTTAAACCACACCAAACAGAAATTACAGTACAGGTTTTACCACACCAAGCAGGGATCACATTACAGGTTTTACCACACAAAACAGGAATCAAAGCACCGGTTATACCACACCAAATAGAAATCACAGTACAGGTTATACCACACCAAACAGGGATCACATTACAGGTTTTACCACACCAAACAGGAATCACAGTACAGGATTTACCACACCAAACAGGAATCACAGTACAGGTTAAACCACACCAAACAGAAATTACAGTACAGGTTTTACCACACCAAACAGGAATCACAATACAGATTATACAACAGCAAACAGGAATCACAGTACAGATTATACAACAGCAAACAGGAATCACAGTACAGGTTATACTGCACCAAACATGAATCACAGTACAGGTTATACTGCACTAAACTTGAATCACAGTACATGTTTTACCACACTAAACAGGGATCACAGTACAGGTTATACCAGACAAACAGGAACCATAGTACAGGTGATACCACACCAAACAGAAATTACAGTACAGGTTATACCACACCAAACAGGAATCACAGTACAGGTTTTACCACACCAAACAGGAATCACAGTACAGGTTATACCACAAAAAACAGGGATCACAGTACAGGTTATACCACACCAAACAGGAATCACAGTACAGATTATACCACACCAAACAGGAATCACAGTACAGTTTATACCACACCAAACAGGAATCACAGTACAGGTTATACCACACCAAACAGGAATCACAGTACAGGTTATACCACACCAAATAGGAATCACAGTACAGGTTATATGCACCAAACATGAATCAAGTACAGGTTATACCACACCAAACAGCGATCACAGTACAGGTTATACCACACCAAACATGAATTACAGTACAGGTTATACCACACCAAACAGGAATCACAGTACAGGTTATACCACACAAACAGGAATCACAGTACAGTTATACCACACCAAACAGGAATCACAGTACAGTTATACCACACAAAACAGGAATCACAGTACAGATTATACAATACCAAACAGGAATCACAGTACAGATTATACCACACCAAACAGGAATCACAGTACAGATTATACCACACCAAACAGGAATCACAGTACAGGTTATACCACACCAAACAGGAATCACAGCACCGGTTATACCACACCAAACAGGGATCACAGTACAGGTTATACCACACCAAACAGGAATCACAGTACAGGTTATACCACACCAAACAGGAATCACAGTACAGGTTATACCACACCAAACAGGAATCACAGCACCGGTTATACCACACCAAACAGGAATCACAGTACAGGTTATACCACACCAAACAGGAATCACAGTACAGTTATACCACACCAAACAGGGATCACATTACAGGTTATACCACACCAAACAGGAATCACAGTACAGGTTATACCACACCAAACAGGAATCACAGTACAGATTATACCACACCAAACATGAATCACAGTACAGATTATACCACACCAAACAGGAATCACAGTACAGATTATACCACACAAAACAGGAATCACAGTACAGATTATACCACACCAAACAGGAATCACATTACAGATTATATCACACCAAACAGGAATCACAGTACAGGTTATACCACACCAAACAGGAATCACAGTACAGGCTATACCACACCAAACAGGAATCACAGTACAGGTTATACCACACCAAACAGGAATCACAGTACAGGATATACCACACCAAACAGGAATCACAGTACAGGTCATACCACACAAAACAGGAATCACAGTAAAGGTTATACCACACCAAACAGGAATCACAGTACAGATTATACCACACCAAACAGGAATCACAGTACAGATTATACCACACCAAACAGGGATCACATTACAGTTATACCACACCAAACAGGAATCACAGTACAGGTTATACCACACCAAACAGGAATCACAGTACAGATTATACCACACCAAACAGGAATCACAGACAACCACACCAAACAAACACAACAAACACACAACAAAACAACAATACCACACCAAACAGGAATCACAGTACAGATTTTACCACACCAAACAAGGATCACACTACAGGTTATACCACACCAAACAGGAATCAAAGCACAGGTTATACCACACCAAACAAAAACAAACCACACCAAACAAACAAACAAACCAACCAAACAACAAACATATACACACCAAACAGGAATCAATACAGGTTATACCACACCAAACAGGAATCACAGCACCGGTTATACCACAACAAACAGAAATCACATACAGTTATACCACACCAAACAGGATCAAGTACAGTATACCACACCAAACAGAATCAAAAGTTATACCACACCAAACAGGATCAAGTACAGTTATACCACACCAAACAGGATCACAACGGTTATACCACACCAAACAGGAATCACAGTACATGTTATACCACACCAAACAGGAATCACAGTACATGTTATACCACACCAAACAGGAATCACAGTACAGGTTATACCACACCAAACAGGAATCACAGCACCGGTTATACCACACCAAACAGGGATCACAGTACAGTTATACCACACCAAAAAACACACAGGTTATACCACACCAAACAGGAATCACAGTACATATTATACCACACCAAACAGGGATCACAGTACAGGTTATACAACACCAAACAGGAATCACACACCGGTTATACCACACCAAACAGGGATCAAAGTACAGGTTATACCACACCAAAACAGGAATCACAGCACCGTTATACCACACAAACAGGAATCACAGTACAGGTTATACCACACCAAACATAATCACAGTACAGTTATACCACACCAAACAGGAATCACAGTACAGGTTATACCACACCAAACATGAATCACAGTACAGATTATACCACACCAAACAGGAATCACAGTACAGGTTATACACACCAAACAGGATCAATACAGATTTACCACACCAAACAGAAATCACAGTACAGTTAACCACACCAAACAGAAATCACAACATTTACCACACCAAACAGATCACATACAGTTATACCACACCAAACAGGAATCACAGACAGGTTATACCACACCAAACAAATCACAGTACAGTTATACCACACCAAACAGGAATCACAGTACAGATTATACCACACCAAACAGAATCACAGTACAGGTTATACCACACCAAACAGGAATCACAGTACAGGTTATACCACACCAAACAGGAATCACAGTACAGGTTATACCACACCAAACGGAACACAAAAACCACACAAACAGGAATCACATACAGGTTATATCACACCAAACAAAATCACAAATATACAACACCAACAGGAATCACAGTACAGGTTATACCACACCAAACATGAATCACAGTACAGATTATACCACATCAAACAGGAATCACAGTACAGGTTATACCACACCAAACAGGAATCACAGTACAGGATTTACCACACCAAACAGGAATCACAGTACAGGTTAAACCACACCAAACAGAAATTACAGTACAGGTTTTACCACACCAAGCAGGGATCACATTACAGGTTTTACCACACAAAACAGGAATCAAAGCACCGGTTATACCACACCAAATAGAAATCACAGTACAGGTTATACCACACCAAACAGGAATCACATTACAGGTTTTACCACACCAAACAGGAATCACAGTACAGGATTTACCACACCAAACAGGAATCACAGTACAGGTTAAACCACACCAAACAGAAATTACAGTACAGGTTATACCACACCAAACAGGAATCACAGTACAGATTATACAACAGCAAACAGGAATCACAGTACAGATTATACAACAGCAAACAGGAATCACAGTACAGGTTATACTGCACCAAACATGAATCACAGTACAGGTTATACTGCACTAAACTTGAATCACAGTACATGTTTTACCACACTAAACAGGGATCACAGTACAGGTTATACCAGACAAACAGGAACCATAGTACAGGTGATACCACACCAAACAGGGATCACAGTACAGATTATACCACACCAAATAGGAATCAGAGTACAGATTATACAATACCAAACAGGAATCACAGTACAGTTTATACCACACCAAACAGGGATCACATTACAGGTTTTACCACACCAAACAGGAATCAAAGCACCGGTTATACCACACCAAACAGAAATCACAGTACAGGTTATACCACACCAAACAGGAATCACAGTACAGATTATACAACAGCAAACAGGAATCACAGTACAGATTATACCACAGCAAACAGGAATCACAGTACAGGTTATACTGCACCAAACATGAATCACAGTACATGTTATACCACACCAAACAGGAATCACAGTACAGGTTATACCACACCAAACAGAAATTACAGTACAGGTTATACCACACCAAACAGGAATCACAGTACAGGTTTTACCACACCAAACATGAATCACAGTACAGGTTATACCACACCAAACAGAAATTACAGTACAGGTTATACCACACCAAACAGGAATCACAGTACAGATTTTACCACACCAAACAGGGATCACACTACAGGTTTTACCACACCAAACCGGAATCAAAGCAACGGTTATACCACACCAAACAGAAATCACAGTACAGTTTATACCACACCAAACAGGAATCACAGTACAGATTATACAACAGCAAACAGGAATCACAGTACAGATTATACAACAGCAAACAGGAATCACAGTACAGGTTATACTACACCAAACATGAATCACAGTACAGGTTATACTACACCAAATATGAATCACAGTACAGGATTTACCACACCAAACAGGGATCACAGTACAGGTTATACCAGACAAACAGGAACCATAGTACAGGTGATACCACACCAAACAGGGATCACAGTACAGATTATACCAAACCAAATAGGAATCAGAGTACAGATTATACAATACCAAACAGGAATCACAGTACATGCAATACCACACCAAACAGGAATCACAGTACATTTTATACCACACCAAACAGGAATCACAGTACAGGTTATACCACACCAAACAGGAATCACAGCACTGGTTATACCACACCAAACATAAATCACAGTACAGGTTATATCACACCAAACAGGAATCACAGTTCATATTTTACCACACCAAACAGGGATCACAGTACAGGTTATACCACACCAAAACAGGAATCACAGTACAGTTATACCACACCAAACAGGAATCACAGTACAGGTTATATCACACCAAACATATATCACAGTAAAGATTATACAACACCAACAGGAATCACAGTACAGGTTATACCACACCAAACATGAATCACAGTACAGATTATACCACATCAAACAGGAATCACAGTACAGGTTATACCACACCAAACAGGAATCACAGTACAGGATTTACCACACCAAACAGGAATCACAGTACAGGTTAAACCACACCAAACAGAAATTACAGTACAGGTTTTACCACACCAAGCAGGGATCACATTACAGGTTTTACCACACAAAACAGGAATCAAAGCACCGGTTATACCACACCAAACAGAAATCACAGTACAGGTTATACCACACCAAACAGGGATCACATTACAGGTTTTACCACACCAAACAGGAATCAAAGCACCGGTTATACCACACCAAACAGAAATCACAGTACATGTTATACCACACCAAACAGGAATCACAGTACAGATTATACAACAGCAAACAGGAATCACAGTACAGATTATACCACAGCAAACAGGAATCACAGTACAGGTTATACTGCACCAAACATGAATCACAGTACATGTTATACCACACCAAACAGGAATCACAGTACAGGTTATACCACACCAAACAGAAATTACAGTACAGGTTATACCACACCAAACAGGAATCACAGTACAGGTTTTACCACACCAAACATGAATCACAGTACAGGCTATACCACACCAAACAGGAATCACAGTAAAGATTTTACCACACCAAACTGGGATCACACTACAGGTTTTACCAAACCAAACCAGAATCAAAGCACCGGTTATACCACACCAAACAGAAATCACAGTACAGTTTATACCACACCAAACAGGAATCACAGTACAGATTATACAACAGCAAACAGGATTCACAGTACAGGTTATACCACACCAAACAGGAATCACAGTACAGGATTTACCACACCAAACAGGAATCACAGTACAGGTTAAACCACACCAAACAGAAATTACAGTACAGGTTTTACCACACCAAGCAGGGATCACATTACAGGTTTTACCACACCAAACAGGAATCAAAGCACCGGTTATACCACAGCAAACAGGAATCACAGTACAGATTATACCACAGCAAACAGGGATCACAGTACAGGTTATACTGCACCAAACAGGAATCACAG
>CM026400.1:51583240-51650740 GCA_014843695.1 Archivesica marissinica
TTATACCACACCAAACAGGGATCAAAGTACAGGTTATACCACACCAAAACAGAAATCACAGTACAGTTATACCACACAAAACAGGAATCACAGTACAGGTTATACCACACCGAACAGGAATCACAGTACAGGTTATACAGCAACAAATATGAATCACAGCATCGGTTATACCACATCAAAGAGAAATCACAGTACAGGTTATACCACACCGAACAGGAATCACAGTACAGGTTATACAGCACCAAACAGGAATCACAGCACCGGTTATACCACATCAAACAGAAATCACAGTACAGGTTATACAACACCAAACATGAATCACAGTACAGGTTATACCACACCAACCAGGAATCACAGTACAGGTTATACCACACCAAACATGAATCACAGTACAGATTATACAACACCAAACAGAAATCACAGTACAGGTTATACTACACCAAACAGGAATCATATTACAGGTTATACCACACCAAACAGAAATCACAGTACAGGTTATACCACACCAAACAGAAATCACAGTACAAGTTATACCACACCAAACAGGAATCACAGTACATGTCATACCACACCAAACAGAAATCACAGTACAGGTTATACCACACCAAACAGGAATCACAGTACATATTATACCACACCAAACAGGGATCACAGTACAGGTTATACCACACCAAACAGGAATCACAGCACCGGTTATACCACACCAAACAGGGATCAAAGTACAGGTTATACCACACCAAAACAGGAATCACAGTACAGTTATACCACACCAAACAGGAATCACAGTACAGATTATACCACAGCAAACAGGACTCACAGTACAGGTTATACCACACCAAACATGAATCACAGTACAAATTATACCACACTAAACAGGAATCACAGTACAGGTTATACCACACCAAACAGAAATTACAGTACAGGTTATACGACACCAAACTGGAATCACAGTACAGGTTTTACCACACCAAACATGAATCACAGTACAGATTATACCACACCAAACAGGAATCACAGTACAGGTTATACCACACCAAACAGAAATTACAGTACAGGTTATACCACACCAAACAGGAATCACAGTACAGGTTTTACCACACCAAACTGGGATCACAGTACAGGTTTTACCACACCAAACAGGAATCAAAGCACCGGTTATACCACACCAAACAGAAATCACAGTACAGATTATACCACACCAAACAGGAATCACAGTACAGGTTATACCACACCAAACAGAAATTACAGTACAGGTTATACCAAACCAAACAGAATCACAGTACATGCTATACAACACCAAACAGGAATCACAGTACATGATATACCACACCAAACAGGAATCAAAGCACAGCTTATACCACACCAAACAAAAATCACAGTACAGGCTATACCACACCAAACAGGAATCACAGTACAGATTATACAACACCAAACAGGAATCACACTACAATTATACAACACCAAACATGAATCACAGTACATGTTATACCACACCAAAAAGAATCACAGTACAGATTATACCACACCAAACAGGAATCACAGTACAGGTTATACCACACCAAACATGAATCACAGTACATATTATACCACACCAAACAGGAATCACAGTACAGGTTATACCACACCAAACATGAATCACAGTACAGGATATACCACACCAAACAGGAATCACAGTACAGGTTATACCACACCAAACAGTAATCACAGTACAGGTTATACCACACCAAACAGGAATCACAGTACAGGTTATACCACACAAAACAGGAATCACAGTACAGGTTATACCACACCAAACAGGGATCACAGTACAGGTTATAACACACCAAACATGAATCACAGTACAGGTTATACCACACCAAACAGGGATCACAGTACAGGATATACCACACAAAACATGAATCAAAGTACAGGTTATACAACACCAAACAGGAATCACAGTACAGGTAAAACCACACAAACATAAATCACAGTACAAATTATACAACACCAAACAGGAATCACAGTACAGGTTATACAACACCAAACAAGAATCACAGTACAGTCTATACCACACCAAACAGGGATCATAGTACATGTTATACCACACCAAACAAGAATCACATTACAGGATATACCACACCAAACATAAATCATAGTACAGGTTATACCACACAAAAAAGAATCACATTACATATTATACCACACCAAACAGGAATCACAGTACAGTTATACCACACCAAACAAGAATCACACTACAGGTTATACCACACCAAACAATAATCACACACCAACCACACCAAACAACAAAGTACAGGCTATACCACACCAAACAGGAAACACAGTACAGTTATACCACACCAAACAAGAATCAAAGTACAGGTTAAACCACACCAAACAGAAATCACAGTACAGGTTATACCACACCAAACAGGAATCAAAGTACAGATCATACAACACCAAACAGGAATCACAGTACAGGTTATACCACACCAAACAGGAATCACAGTACAGGTTATACTGCACCAAACAAGAATCACAGTACAGGCTGTACAACACCAAACAGGAATCACAGTAACGTTATACCACACCAAACAGGAATCACAGCACCGTTTATACCACATCAAACAGGAACCACAGTACAGGTTATACCACACCAAACAGGGATCACAGTACAGATTATACCACACCAAACAGGAATCAGAGTACAGATTATACAACACCAAACAGGAATCACAGTACAGTTTATACCACACCAAAAAGAGATCACAGTACAGGTTATACCATACCAAAGAGGTATCACAGCACCGGTTTTACCACACCAAACAGTAATCACAGTCCATGCTATACCACACCAAACAGGAATCACAGTACATGTTATACCACACCAAACAGGAATCACAGTACAGCTTATACCACACCAAACATGAATCACAGTACAGATTATACCACACCAAACAGGAATCACAGTACAGGTTATACCACACCAAACAGGAATCACAGTACAGGTTATACCACACCAATTAGGGATCACAGTACAGGTTATAATGCACCAAACATGAATCACAGTACAGGTTATACCACACCAAACAGGAATCACAGTACAGGTTATACCACACAAACATGAATCACAGTACAGATTATACCACACCACACAGGAATCACAGTACAGGTTATACCACACCAAACAAGAATCACAGTACAGGTTATACTGCACCAAACAAGAATCACAGTACAGGCTATACCACACCATACAGGGATCACAGTACACGTTATACCACACCAAACATGAATCACAGCACAGGTTATACCACACAAACAGGAACCATAGTACAGGTGATACCACACCAAACAGGGATCATAGTACAGATTATACCACACCAAATAGGAATCAGAGTACAGATTATACAATACCAAACAGGAATCACAGTACAGTTTATACCACACCAAACAGGGATCACAGTACAGGTTATACCATACCAAACAGGTATCACAGCACCGGTTTTACCACACCAAACAGTAATCACAGTACATGCTATACCACACCAAACAGGAATCACAGTACAGCTTATACCACACCAAACATGAATCACAGTACAGGTTATACCACACCAAATATGAATCACAGCACCGGTTATACCACACCAAACAGGGATCACAGTACAGGTTATACTACACCAAACAGAAATCACAGTACAGGTTATATCACACCAAACAGGTATCACAGTACAGGTTGTACTGCACCAAACATGAATCACAGTACAGGTTATACCACACCAAACAGGAATCACATTACAGGTTACACCACACCAAACAGGGATCACAGTACAGGTTATACCACACCAAACAGGAATCACATTACAGGTTATACCACATCAAACAGGAATCACAGTACATGTTATACCACACCAAATAGGGATCACAGTACAGGTTATAATGCACCAAACATGAATCACATTACAGGTCATACCACACCAAACAGGGATCACAATACAGGTTATACTGCACCAAACATGAATTACAGTACAGGTTATACCACACCAAACAGGAATCACAGTACAGGTTATACCACACAAACATGAATCACAGTACAGATTATACCACACCACACAGGAATCACAGTACAGGTTATGCCACACCAAACAAGAATCACAGTACAGATTATACTGCACCAAACAAGAATCACAGTACAGGCTATACCACACCATACAGGGATCATAGTACAGGTTATACCACACCAAACAATAATTACAGTACAGGTTATACCACACCAAACAGAAATCACAGTACAGGTTATACCACACAAACAGGAATCACATTACAGATTATACCACGCCACACATGAATCACAGTACAGGTTATACCACACCAAACAAGACTCACAGTACAGGTTATACTGCACCAAACAAGAATCACAGTACAGGCTATACCACACCATACAGGAATCACAGTACACGTTATACCACACCGAACAGGAATCACAGCACCGGTTATACCACATCAAACAGGAACCATAGTACAGGTGATACCACACCAAACAGGGATCACAGTACAGATTATACCACACCAAATAGGAATCAAAGTACAGATTATACAATACCAAACAGGAATCACAGTACAATTTATACAACACCAAACAGGGATCACAGTACAGGTTATACCATACGAAACAGGTATAAGAGCACCGGTTTTACCACACCAAACAGTAATCACAGTACATGTTATACCACACCAAGCAGGAATCACAGTACATGTTATACCACACCAAACAGGAATCAGAGTACAGCTTATACCACACCAAACATGAATCACAGTACAGGTTATACCACACAAAACAGGAATCACAGCACCGGTTATACCACACCAAACAGGGATCACATTACAGGTTATACCACACCAAACAGAAATCACAGTACAGGTTATATCACACCAAACAGGAATCTCAGTACATATCATACCACACCAAACAGGGATCACAGTACAGGTTATACCACACCAAACAGGAATCACAGCACCGGTTATACCACACCAAACAGGGATCACAGTACAGGTTATACCACATCAAAACAGGAATCACACTATAGTTATACAACACCAAACAGGAATCACAGTACAGGTTATACTACACCAAACATGAATCACAGTACATATCATACCACACCAAAGAGGGATCACAGTACAGGTTATAATGCACCAAACATGAATCACAGTACAGGTTATACTGCAACAAACAAGAATCACAGTACAGGCTATACCACACCATACAGGGATCACAGTACAGGTTATACCACACCAATCAAGAATTACAGTACAGGTTATACCACACTAAACAGAAATCACAGTACAGGTTATACCACACAAACAGGAATCACAGTACAGATTATACCACGCCACTCAGGAATCACAGTACAGGTTATACCACACCAAACAGAAATCACAGTACAGGTTATACCACACAAACACGAATCACAGTACAGATTATACCACGCCACACAGGAATCACAGTACAGGTTATTCCACACCAAACAAGAATCACAGTACAGGTTATACTGCATCAAACAAGAATCACAGTACAGGCTATACCACACCATACAGGGATCACAGTACACGTTATACCACACCGAACAGGAATCACAGCAACGGTTATACCACATCAAACAGGAACCATAGTACAGGTGATAACACACCAAACAGGGATCACAGTACAGATTATACCACACCAAATAGGAATCAGAGTACAGATTATACAATACCAAACAGGAATCACAGTACAGTTTATACCACACCAAACCTGGATCACAGTACATGTTATACCATACCAAACAGGTATCACAGCACTGGTTTTACCACACCAAAAAGTAATCACAGTACATTCTATACCACACCAAACAGGAATCACAGTACAGCTTATACCACACCAAACATGAATCACAGTACAGGTTATACCACACCAAATATGAATCACAGTACAGATTTTACCACACCAAACAGGGATCACACTACAGGTTTTACCACACCAAACAGGAATCAAAGAAACGGTTATACCACACCAAACAGAAATCACAGTACAGATTATACAACAGCAAACAGGAATCACAGTCCAGATTATACCACAGCAAACAGGAATCACAGTACAGGTTATACTTCACCAAACATGAATCACAGTACATGTTATACCACACCAAACAGGGATCACAGTACAGGATATTCTGCACCAATCATGAATCACAGTACAGGTTATACCACACCAAACAGGAATCACAGTACACGTTATACAGCACCAAACATGAATCACAGTAGAGGTTATACCACACCGAACAGGAATCACAGTACAGGTTTTACCACACCGAACAAGAATCACAGTACAGGTTATACCACATCAAACAGGAATCACAGTACAGGTTATACAACACCTAACAGAGATCACATTACAGGTTATATAGCACCAAACATGAATCACAGTAGAGGTTATACCACACCAAACATGAATCACAGTACAGGTTATACCACACCAAACAGGAATCACAGTACAGATTATACCACACCAAACAAGAATCACAGTACAGGTTATACTGCACCAAACAAGAAACACAGTACAGGCTATTCCACACAATACAGGGATCACAGTACAGGTTAAATCACACCGAACATGAATCACAGCACCGGTTATACTACATCAAACAGAAATCACAGTACAGGTTATACCACACCGAACAGGAATCACAGTACATGTTATACAGCACCAAACAGGAATCACAGCACCGATTATACCACATCAAACAGGAATCACAGTACAGGTTATACCACACCAAACAGGGATCACAGTACAGATTATATCACACCGAACAGGAATCACAGCACCCGTTATACCACATCAAACAGAAATCACAGTACAGGTTATACCACACCGAACAAGAATAACAGTACAGGTTATACCACACCAAACATGAATCACAGTACAGGTTATACCAAATCAAACAGGAATCACAGTACAGGTTATACAACATCAAACAGAAATCACAGTACAGGTTATACCACACCGAACAAGAATCACAGTACAGGTTATACAGCACCAAACATGAATCACAGTACAGGTTATACCACATCAAACAGGAATCACAGTACAGGTTATACTTCACCAAACAGGAATCACAGTACAGGTTATACCACACCAAAGAGGAATCACAGTACAGGGTATACCACACCAAATATGGATCACAGTACAGGTTATACCACACCAATTAGGGATCACAGTACAGGTTATAATGCACCAAACATGAATCACAGTACAGTTTATACCACACCAAACAGGGATCACAGTACAGGTTATACTGCACTAAGCATGAAATACAGTACAGCTTTTACCACACCAAACAGGAATCACAGTACAGGTTATACCACACAAACATGAATCACAGAACAGATTATACCACACCACATAGGAATCACAGTACAGGTCACCAAACAAGAATCACAGTACAGGTTATACTGCACCAAACAAGAATCACAGTACAGGCTATACCACACAATACAGGGATCACAGTACAGGTTACATCACACCGAACAGGAATCACAGCACTGGTTATACCACATCAAACAGAAATCACAGTACAGGTTATACCACATCAAACAGAAATCACAGTACAGGTTATACCACACCGAACAAGAATCACAGTACAGGTTATACAGCACCAAACAGGAATCACAGTACAGGTTATACCACACCGAACAGGAATCACAGTACAGGTTATACAGCACCAAACAGGAATCACAGCACCGGTTATACCACATCAAACAGGTATCACAGTACAGGTTATACAGCACCAAACAGGGATCACAGTACAGGTTATATAGCACCAAACATGAATCACAGTACAGGCGATACCACAACTAACAGGAATCACAGTACAGGTTAAACCACAAAAAACAGGGATCACAGTACAGGTTATACCACACAAAACAGGAATCACAATACAGATTATACCACACCAAACAGGAATCACAGTACAGATTATACCACACATAACAGTAATGACAGTACAGATTATACCACACATAATTAGAATCACAGTAGAGATTATACCACACCAAACAGGGATGACAGTACAGGTTATACCACACCAAACAGGAATCACAGTACAGATTATACCACACCAAACAGGAATCACAGTACAGATTATACCAAAACAAAGAGGAATCACAGTACAGGTTATATCACACCAATCATGGATCACAAATACCACACCAAACAGGAATCACAGTACATATTATACCACACCAAACAGGAATCACAGTACAGGTTATATCACACCAATCATGAATCACAAATACCACACCAAACAGGAATCACAGTACATATTATACCACACCAAACATGTATCAGAGTACAGATTATACCACACCAAACAGGAACCACAGTACAGATTATACCACACCAAACAGGAATCACAGTTCAGGTCATGCCACACGTAATAGGAATCACAATACAGACTATACCACACCTAACAGGAATCACAGTACAGATTATACCACAACAAACAGAATCAAATTACAGATTATACCACACATAATAGGAATAACAATACAGGTTATATCACAACAAACAGGAATCACAAATACCACACCAAACAGGAATCACAGTACAGATTATACCACACCAAACAGGAATCACAGTACTGACGATACCACACCTAACAGGGTTCACATTAGAGGTTATACCACACCGAACAGGAATCACAGCACCGGTTATACCACACCAAACAGAAATCACAGTACAGGTTATACCACACCAAACATGGATCACAGTACAGGTTATACCATACCAAACAGGAATCACAGTACAGGTTATATCACACCAAACAGGAATCACAATACAGATTATACAACACCAAACAGAAATCACAGTACAGATTATACCACACCAAACAGGAATCACAGTACAGGTTATATCACACCAAGCATGACACACAAATACCACACCAAACAGGAATCACAGTACAGGTTATACCACACCCAACAGGAATCACAGTAAAGGTTATACCACACCAAACAGCAATCACAGTACAGGTTATACCACACCAAACAGGAATCACAGTACAGGTTATACCACACCAAATAGGGATCACAGTACAGGTTATAACACACCAAACAGGAATCACAGTACAGGTTATACCACACCAAACAGGGATCACAGTACAGATTATACCACACATAACAGGAATCACAGTACAGGTTATACCACACCAAACAGGAATCACAGTACAGATTATACCACACCAAACAGGAATCACAGTACAGATTATACCACAACAAACAGGAATCAAAGTACAGGTTATACCACACCAAACAGGAATCACAGTACAGGTTATATCACAACAAACAGGAATCACAAATACCACACCAAACAGGAATCACAGTACAGATTATACCACACCAAACAGGAATCACAGTACAGATTATACCACACCAAACAGGGATCACATTACAGGTTATACCACACCAAACAGGAATCACAGCACCGGTTATACCACACCAAACAGAAATCACAGTACAGGTTATACCACACCAAACAGGGATCACAGTACAGGTTATACCACACCAAACAGGAATCACAGTACAGGTTATACCACACCAAACAGGAATCACAGTACAGATTATACCACACCAAACAGAAATCACAGTACAGGTTATACCACACCAAACAGGAATCACAGTACAGGTTATACACACCAAGCAGACACACAAATACCACACCAAACAGTAATCACAGTACAGGTTATACCACACCAAACAGGAATCACAGTACAGGTTATACCACACCAAACAGGAATCACAGTACAGGTTATACCACACCAAACAGGAATCACAGTACAGGTTATACCACACCAAACAGGAATCACAGTACAGGTTATACCACACCAAACAGGAATCACAGTACAGGTTATACCACACCAAACAGGAATCACAGTACAGATTATACCACACAAAACAGGAATCACAGTACAGATTATACCACACCAAACAGGGATCACAGTACAGGTTATACCACACCAAACAGGAATCACAGTACAGGTTATACCACACCAAACAGGAATCACAGTACAGGTTATACCACACCAAACAGGAATCACAGTACAGATTATACCACACCAAACAGGAATCACAGTACAGGTTATACCACACCAAACAGGAATCACAGTACAGGTTATACCACACCAAACAGGAATCACAGTACAGGTTATACCACACCAAACGGAATCACAGTACAGGTTATACCACACCAAACAGGAATCACAGTACAGGTTATACCACACCAAACAGGAATCACAAATACCACACCAAACAGGAATCACAGTACAGGTTATACCACACCAAACAGGAATCACAGTACAGGTTATACCACACCAAACAGGAATCACAGTACAGATTATACCACACCAAACAGGAATCACAGTACAGGTTAACCACACCAAACAAATCACAAATACCACACCAAACAGGAATCACAGTACAGGTTATACCACACCAAACAGGAATCACAGTACAGGTTATACCACACCAAACAAGAATCACAGTACAGGTTATACCACACCAAACAGAAATCACAGTACAGGTTATACCACACCAAACAGGAATCACAGTACAGATTATACCACACCAAACAGGAATCACAGTACAGGTTATACCACACCAAACAAGAATAACAGTACAGTTTACCACACCAAACAGGAATCACATTACAGGTTATACCACACCAAACAGGAATCACAGTACAGGTTATACCACACCAAACAGAAATCACAGTACAGGTTATACCACACCAAACAGGAATCACAGTACAGGTTATACAACACCAAATAGAAATTACAGTACAGGTTATACCACACCAAACAGGAATCACAGTACAGGATTTACCACACCAAACATGAATCACAGTACAGGTTATACCACACCAGACAGAAATTACAGTACAGGATATATACCACACCAAACAGGAATCACAGTACAGGTTTTACCACACCAAACAGGGATCACACTACAGGTTATACCACACCAAACAGAAATCACAGTACAGGTTATGCCACACCAAACAGGAATCACAGTACAGATTATACAACAGCAAACAGGAATCACTGTACAGATTATACAACAGCAAACAGGAATCACAGTACAGGTTATACTGCACCAAACATTAATCACAGTACAAGTTATACTGCACCAAACATGAATCACAGTACATGTTATACCACACCAAATAGGGATCACAGTACAGGTAATACCACACCAAACAGGAATCACAGTACAGGTTATACTGCACCAAACATGAATTAAAGTACAGGTTATTCCACACCAAACAGGAATCACAGTACAGGTTATACAACACAAACATGAATCACAGTACAGATTATACAACACCACACAGGAATAACAGTACAGGTTATACCACACCAACCAAGAATTACAGTACAGATTATACCACACCAAACAGAAATCACAGTACAGGTTGTACCACACAAACAGGAATTACAGTACAGGTTATACCACACCAAACAAGAATCAGAGTACAGGTTATACTGCACCAAACAAGAATCACAGTACAGGCTATACTACACCATACAGGGATCACAGTACACGTTATACCACACCGAACAGGAACCATAGTACAGGGGATACCACACCAAAGAGGGATCACAGTACAGATTATACTACACCAAATAGGAATCAGAGTACCGATTATACAATACCAAACAGGAATCACAGTACAATTTATACAACACCAAACAGGGATCACAGTACAGGTTATACCATACTAAACAGGTATCACAGCACCGGTTTTACCACACCAAACAGAAATCACAGTACATGCTATACCACACCAAACAGGAATCACAGTACATTTTGTACCACACCAAACAGGGATCACAGTACAGATTATACTACACCAAATAGGAATCAGTGTACAGATTATACAATACCAAACAGGAATCACAGTACAATTTATACAACACAAAACAGGGATCACAGTACAGGTTATACCATACTAAACAGGTATCACAGCACCGGTTTTACCACACCAAACAGAAATCACAGTACAGGTTATACCACACCAAACAGGAATCACAGCACTGGTTATACCACACCAAACATAAATCACAGTACAGGTTATATCACACCAAACAGGAATCACAGTACATATTATACCACACCAAACAGGGATCACAGTACAGGTTATACCACACCAAAACAGGAATCACAGTACAGTTATACCACACCAAACAGGAATCACAGTACAGGTTATACCACACCAAACATATATCACAGTAAAGATTACACCACACCAAACAGGAATCACAGTACAGGTTATACCACACCAAACATGAATCACAGTACAGATTATACCACATCAAACAGGAATCACAGTTCAGGTTATACCACACCAAACAGGAATCACAGTACAGGTTATACCACACCAAACAGAAATTAAAGTACAGGTTATACCACACCAAACAGAAATAACAGTACAGGTTTTACTACACCAAGCAGGTATCACATTACAGGTTTTACCACACCAAACAGGAATCAAAGCACCGGTTATACCACACCAAACAGAAATCACAGTACAGGTTATACAACACCAAACAGGAATCACAGTACAGATTATACAACATCAAACAGGAATCATAGTACAGATTATACCACAGCAAACAGGAATCACAGTACAGGTTATACTGCACCAAACATGTATCACAGTACATGTTATACCACACCAAACAGGAATCACAGTACAGGTTATACCACACCAAACATAAATTACAGTAGAGGTTATACCACACCAAACAGGAATCACAGTACAGGTTTTACAACACAAAGCATGAATCAAAGTACAGGTTATACCACACCAAACAGAAATCACAGTACAGGTTGTACCAAACAAACAGGAATCACAGTACAGGTTATACCACACCAAACAAGAATCAGAGTACAGGTTTTACCACAACAAACAGAAATCACACTACAGGTTATACCACACAAACCGGAATCACAGTACAGATTATACCACACCACACAGGAATCACAGTACAAGTTATACCACACCAAACAAGAATCACAGTACAGGTTATACTGCACCAAACAAGAATCACAGTACAGGCTATACCACACCATACAGGGATCACAGTACAGGTTATACCACCTCAAACAATAATTACAGTACAGGTTATACCACACCAAACAGAAATCACAGTACAGGTTATACCACACAAACAGCAATCACAGTACAGATTATACCACGCCACACAGGAATCACAGTACAGGTTATACCAAACCAAACAAGAATCACAGTACAGGTTATACTGCACCAAAAAAGAATCACAGTACAGGCTATACCACACCATACAGGGATCACAGTACACGTTATACCACACCGAACAGGAATCACAGCACCGGTTATACCACATCAAACAGGAACCATAGTACAGGTGATACCACACCAAACAGGGATCACAGTACAGATTATACCACACCAAATAGGAATCAGAGTACAGATTATACAATACGAAACAGGAATCACAGTACAGTTTATACCACACCAAACAGGGATCACAGTACAGGTTATACCATACCAAAGAGGTATCACATCACCGGTTTTACCACACCAAACAGTAATCACAGTACATGCTATACCACACCAAACAGGAATCACAGTACATGTTATACCACACCAAACAGGAATCACAGTACTGCTTATACCACACCAAACATGAATCACAGTACAGGTTATACCACACCAAACAGGAATCACAGCATCGGTTATACCACATCAAACAGGGATCACAGTACAGGTTATACCACACCAAACAGAAATCACAGTACAGGTTATATCACACCAAACAGTAATCTCAGTACATATTATACGACACCAAACAGGGATCACAATACAGGTTATACCACACCAAACAGGAATCACAGCACCGGTTATACCACACCAAACAGGGATCACAGTACAGGTTATACCACACCAAAACAGGAATCACACTACAGTTATACAACACCAAACAGGAATCACAGTACAGGTTATATCACACCAAACATGAATCACAGTACAGATTATACCACACCAAACAGGAATCACAGTACAGGTTATACCACACCAAACATGAATCACAGTACAGATTATACCACACCAAACAGGTATCACAGTACAGGTTATACTGCACCAAACATGAATCACAGTACAGGTTATACCACACCAAACAGGAATCACAGTACAGGTTATACCACACCAAACAGTGATCACAGTATAGGTTATACCACACCGAACAGGAATCACAGCACCGGTTATACCACATCAAACAGGAACCATAGTACAGGTGATACCACACCAAACAGGGATCACAGTACAGATTATACCACACCAAATAGGAATCAGAGTACAGATTATACAACACTATACAGGGATCATAGTACATGTTATACCACACCAAACAAGAATTACAGTACAGGTTATACCACACCAAACAGAAATCACAGTACAGGTTATACCACACAAACAGGAATCACAGTACATATTGTACCACACCAAACAGGAATCACAGTACAGTTTATACCACACCAAACAAGAATCACAGTACAGGTTATACTGCACCAAACAAGAATCACAGTACAGGCTATACCACACCATACAGGGATCACAGTACAAGTTATAACACACCAAACAAGAATTACAGTATAGGTTATACCACACCAAACAGAAATCACAGTACAGGTTATACCACACAAACAGGAATCACAGTACAGATTATACTACGCCACACAGGAATCACAGTACAGGTTATACCACACCAAACAAGAATCACAGTACAGGTTATACTGCACCAAACAAGAATCACAGTACAGACTATACCACACCATACAGGGATCACAGTAACGTTATACTACACCGAACAGGAATCACAGCACCGGTTATACCACATCAAACAGGAACCATAGTACAGGTGATACCACACCAAACAGGGATCACAGTACAGATTATACCATACCAAATAGGAATCAGAGTACAGATTATACAATACGAAACAGGAATCACAGTACAGTGTATACCACACCAAACAGGGATCACAGTACAGGTTATACCATACCAAAGAGGTATCACAGCACCGGTTTTACCACACCAAACAGTAATCACAGTACATGCTATACCACACCAAACAGGAATCACAGTACATGTTATGCCACACCAAACAGGAATCACAGTACTGCTTATACCACACCAAATATGAATCACAGTACAGGTTATACCACACCAAACAGGAATCACAGCACCGGTTATACCACACCAAACAGGGATCACAGTACAGGTTATACCACACCAAACAGAAATCACAGTACAGGTTATATCACACCAAACAGTAATCTCAGTACATATTTTACCACACCAAACAGTGATCACAATACAGGTTATACCACACCAAACAGGAATCACAGCACCGGTTATACCACACCAAACAGGAATCACAGTACAGGTTATACCACACCAAAACAGGAATCACACTACAGTTATACAACACCAAACAGGAATCACAGTACAGGTTATATCACACCAAACATGAATCACAGTACAGATTATACCACACCAAACAGGAATCACAGTACAGGTTATACCACACCAAACATGAATCACAGTACAGATTATACCACACCAAACAGGTATCACAGTACAGGTTATATTGCACCAAACATGAATCACAGTACAGGTTATACCACACCAAACAGGAATCACAGTACAGGTTATACCACACCAAACAGTGATCACAGTATAGGTTATACCACACCGAACAGGAATCACAGCACCGGTTATACCACATCAAACAGGAACCATTGTACAGGTGATACCACACCAAACAGGGATCACAGTACAGATTATACCACACCAAATAGGAATCAGAGTACAGATTATACAATACGAAACAGGAATCACAGTACAGTGTATACCACACCAAACAGGGATCACAGTACAGGTTATACCATACCAAAGAGGTATCACAGCACCGGTTTTACCACACCAAACAGTAATCACAGTACATGCTATACCACACCAAACAGGAATCACAGTACTGCTTATACCACACCAAATATGAATCACAGTACAGGTTATACCACACCAAACAGGAATCACAGCGCCGGTTATACCACACCAAACAGGGATCACAGTACAGGTTATACCACACCAAACAGAAATCACAGTACAGGTTATATCACACCAAACAGTAATCTCAGTACATATTTTACCACACCAAACAGTGATCACAATACAGTTTATACCACACCAAAGAGGAATCACAGCACCGGTTATACCACACCAAACAGGGATCACAGTACAGGTTATACCACACCAAAACAGGAATCACATTACAGTTATACAACACCAAACAGGAATCACAGTACAGATTATACGACACCAAACAGGTATCACAGTACAGGTTATACTGCACCAAACATGAATCACAGTACAGGTTATACCACACCAAACAGGAATCACAGTACAGGTTATACAACACCAAACAGTGATCACAGTATAGGTTATACCACACCAAACAGGAATCACAGTACAGGTTATACCATACCAAACAGGAATCACAGTACAGGTTATTCCACACCAAATAGGGATCACAGTACAGGTTATAATGCACCAAACATGAATCACAGTACAGGTTATACCACACCAAACAGGGATCACAGTACAGGATATACTGCACCAAACATGAATTACAGTACAGGTTATACCACACCAAACAGGAATCACAGTACAGGTTATACCGCACAAACATGAATCACAGTACAGATTATACCACACCACACAGGAATCACAGTACAGGTTATACCACACCAAACAAGAATCACAGTACAGGCTATACAACACTATACAGGGATCATAGTACATGTTATACCACACCAAACAAGAATTACAGTACAGGTTATACCACACCAAACAGATATCACAGTACAGGTTATACCACACAAACAGGAATCACAGTACATATTATACCACACCAAACAGGAATCACAGTACAGTTTATACCACACCAAACAAGAATCACAGTACAGGTTATACTGCACCAAACAAGAATCACAGTACAGGCTATACCACACCATACAGGGATCACAGTACAGGTTATACCACACCAAACAAGAATTACAGTATAGGTTATACCACACCAAACAGAAATCACAGTACAGGTTATACCACACAAACAGGAATCACAGTACAGATTATACTACGCCACACAGGAATCACAGTACAGGTTATACCACACCAAACAAGAATCACAGTACAGGTTATACTGCACCAAACAAGAATCACAGTACAGGCTATACCACACCATACAGGGATCACAGTAACGTTATACCACACCGAACAGGAATCACAGCACCGGTTATACCACATCAAACAGGAACCATAGTACAGGTGATACCACACCAAACAGGGATCACAGTACAGATTATACCACACCAAATAGGAATCAGAGTACAGATTATACAATACGAAACAGGAATCACAGTACAGTTTATACCACACCAAACAGGGATCACAGTACAGGTTATACCATACCAAAGAGGTATCACAGCACCGGTTTTACCACACCAAACAGTAATCACAGTACATGCTATACCACACCAAACAGGACTCACAGTACATGTTATGCCACACCAAACAGGAATCACAGTACTGCTTATACCACACCAAATATGAATCACAGTACAGGTTATACCACACCAAACAGGAATCACAGCAACGGTTATACCACACCAAACAGGGATCACAGTACAGGTTATACCACACCAAACAGAAATCACAGTACAGGTTATATCACACCAAACAGTAATCTCAGTACATATTTTACCACACCAAACAGTGATAACAATACAGGTTATACCACACCAAACAGGAATCACAGCACCGGTTATACCACACCAAACAGGAATCACAGTACAGGTTATACCACACCAAAACAGGAATCACACTACAGTTATACAACACCAAACAGGAATCACAGTACAGGTTATACCACACCAAACATGAATCACAGTACAGATTATACCACACCAAACAGGAATCACAGTACAGGTTATACCACACCAAACATGAATCACAGTACAGATTATACTACACCAAACAGGTATCACAGTACAGGTTATACTGCACCAAACATGAATCACAGTACAGGTTATACCACACCAAACAGGAATCACAGTACAGGTTATACCACACCAAACAGTGATCACAGTAAAGGTTATACCACACCAAACAGGAATCACAGTACAGGTTATACCACACCAAACAGGAATCACAGTACAGGTTATACCACACCAAATAGGGATCACAGTACAGGTTATAATGCACCAAACATGAATCACAGTACAGGTTATACCACACCAAACAGGGATCACAGTACAGGTTATACTGCACCAAACATGAATTAAAGTACAGGTTATACCACACCAAACAGGAATCACAGTACAGGTTATACCGCACAAACATGAATCACAGTACAGATTATACCACACCACACAGGAATCACAGTACAGGTTATACCACACCAAACAAGAATCACAGTACAGGCTATACCACACTATACAGGGATCATAGTACATGTTATACCACACCAAACAAGAATTACAGTACAGGATATACCACACCAAACAGAAATCATAGTACAGGTTATACCACACAAAAAGGAATCACATTACATATTATACCACACCAAACAGGAATCACAGTACAGTTTATACCACACCAAACAAGAATCACACTACAGGTTATACTGCACCAAACAAGAATCACAGTACAGGCTATACCACACCATACAGGGAACACAGTACAGGTTATACCACCCCAAACAAGAATTACAGTATAGGTTATACCACACCAAACAGAAATCACAGTACAGGTTATACCACACAAACAGGAATCACAGTACAGGTTATACCACACCAAACAAGAATCACAGTACAGGTTATACTGCACCAAACAAGAATCACAGTACAGGCTGTACCACACCATACAGGGATCACAGTAACGTTATACCACACCGAACAGGAATCACAGCACCGTTTATACCACATCAAACAGGAACCATAGTACAGGTGATACCACACCAAACAGGGATCACAGTACAGATTATACCACACCAAATAGGAATCGGAGTACATATTATACAATACCAAACAGGAATCACAGTACAGTTTATACCACACCAAAAAGAGATCACAGTACAGGTTATACCATACCAAAGAGGTATCACAGCACCGGTTTTACCACACCAAACAGTAATCACAGTCCATGCTATACCACACCAAACAGGAATCACAGTACATGTTATACCACACCAAACAGGAATCACAGTACAGCTTATACCACACCAAACAGGAATCACAGTACAGGTTATACCACACCAAACAGTGATCACAGTATAGGTTATACCACACCAAACAGGAATCACAGTACAGGTTATACCACACCAAACAGGAATCACAGTACAGGTTATACCACACCAAATAGGGATCACAGTACAGGTTATAATGCACCAAACATGAATCACAGTACAGGTTATACCACACCAAACAGGGATCACAGTACAGGTTATACTGCACCAAACATGAATTACAGTACAGGTTATACCACACCAAACAGGAATCACAGTACAGGTTATACCGCACAAACATGAATCACAGTACAGATTATACCACACCACACAGGAATCACAGTACAGGTTATACCACACCAAACAAGAATCACAGTACAGGCTATACCACACTATACAGGGATCATAGTACATGTTATACCACACCAAACAAGAATTACAGTACAGGATATACCACACCAAACAGAAATCACAGTACAGGTTATACCACACAAACAGGAATCACATTACATATTATACCACACCAAACAGGATTCACAGTACAGTTTATACCACACCAAACAAGAATCACACTACAGGTTATACTGCACCAAACAAGAATCACAGTACAGGCTATACCACCACCATACAGGGAACACAGTACAGGCTATACCACACCATACAGGGAACACAGTACAGGTTATACCACCCCAAACAAGAATTACAGTATAGGTTATACCACACCAAACAGAAATCACAGTACAGGTTATACCACACAAACAGGAATCACAGTACAGATTATACCACGCCACACAGGAATCACAGTACAGGTTATACCACACCAAACAAGAATCACAGTACAGGTTGTACTGCACCAAACAAGAATCACAGTACAGGCTGTACCACACCATACAGGGATCACAGTAACGTTATACCACACCGAACAGGAATCACAGCACCGTTTATACCACATCAAACAGGAACCATAGTACAGGTGATACCACACCAAACAGGGATCACAGTACAGATTATACCACACCAAATAGGAATCGGAGTACAGATTATACAATACGAAACAGGAATCACAGTACAGTTTATACCACACCAAAAAGAGATCACAGTACAGGTTATACCATACCAAAGAGGTATCACAGCACCGGTTTTACCACACCAAACAGTAATCACAGTCCATGCTATACCACACCAAACAGGAATCACAGTACATGTTATACCACACCAAACAGGAATCACAGTACAGCTTATACCACACCAAACATGAATCACAGTACAGATTATACCACACCAAACAGGAATCACAGTACAGGTTATACCACACCAAACAGGAATCACAGTACAGGTTATACCACACCAATTAGGGATCACAGTACAGGTTATAATGCACCAAACATGAATCACAGTACAGGTTATACCACACCAAACAGGAATCACAGTACAGGTTATACCACACAAACATGAATCACAGTACAGATTATACCACATCACACAGGAATCACAGTACAGGTTATACCACACCAAACAAGAATCACAGTACAGGTTATACTGCACCAAACAAGAATCACAGTATAGGCTATACCACACCATACAGGGATCACAGTACACGTTATACCACACCGAACATGAATCACAGCACGGGTTATACCACATCAAGCAGGAACCATAGTACAGGTGATACCACACCAAACAGGGATCATAGTACAGATTATACCACACCAAATAGGAATCAGAGTACAGATTATACAATACCAAACAGGAATCACAGTACAGTTTATACCACACCAAACAGGGATCACAGTACAGGTTATACCATACCAAACAGGTATCACAGCACCGGTTTTACTACACCAAACAGTAATCACAGTACATGCTATACCACACCAAACAGGAATCACAGTACAGCTTATACCACACCAAACATGAATCACAGTACAGGTTATACCACACCAAATATGAATCACAGCACCGGTTATACCACACCAAACAGGGATCACAGTACAGGTTATACTACACCAAACAGAAATCACAGTACAGGTTATATCACACCAAACAGGTATCACAGTACAGGTTGTACTGCACCAAACATGAATCACAGTACAGGTTATACCACACCAAACAGGAATCACATTACAGGTTACACCACACCAAACAGGGATCACAGTACAGGTTATACCACACCAAACAGGAATCACATTACAGGTTATACCACATCAAACAGGAATCACAGTACATGTTATACCACACCAAATAGGGATCACAGTACAGGTTATAATGCACCAAACATGAATCACATTACAGGTCATACCACACCAAACAGGGATCACAATACAGGTTATACTGCACCAAACATGAATTACAGTACAGGTTATACCACACCAAACAGGAATCACAGTACAGGTTATACCACACAAACATGAATCACAGTACAGATTATACCACACCACACAGGAATCACAGTACAGGTTATGCCACACCAAACAAGAATCACAGTACAGATTATACTGCACCAAACAAGAATCACAGTACAGGCTATACCACACCATACAGGGATCATAGTACAGGTTATACCACACCAAACAATAATTACAGTACAGGTTATACCACACCAAACAGAAATCACAGTACAGGTTATACCACACAAACAGGAATCACATTACAGATTATACCACGCCACACATGAATCACAGTACAGGTTATACCACACCAAACAAGACTCACAGTACAGGTTATACTGCACCAAACAAGAATCACAGTACAGGCTATACCACACCATACAGGAATCACAGTACACGTTATACCACACCGAACAGGAATCACAGCACCGGTTATACCACATCAAACAGGAACCATAGTACAGGTGATACCACACCAAACAGGGATCACAGTACAGATTATACCACACCAAATAGGAATCAAAGTACAGATTATACAATACCAAACAGGAATCACAGTACAATTTATACAACACCAAACAGGGATCACAGTACAGGTTATACCATACGAAACAGGTATAAGAGCACCGGTTTTACCACACCAAACAGTAATCACAGTACATGTTATACCACACCAAGCAGGAATCACAGTACATGTTATACCACACCAAACAGGAATCAGAGTACAGCTTATACCACACCAAACATGAATCACAGTACAGGTTATACCACACAAAACAGGAATCACAGCACCGGTTATACCACACCAAACAGGGATCACATTACAGGTTATACCACACCAAACAGAAATCACAGTACAGGTTATATCACACCAAACAGGAATCTCAGTACATATCATACCACACCAAACAGGGATCACAGTACAGGTTATACCACACCAAACAGGAATCACAGCACCGGTTATACCACACCAAACAGGGATCACAGTACAGGTTATACCACATCAAAACAGGAATCACACTATAGTTATACAACACCAAACAGGAATCACAGTACAGGTTATACTACACCAAACATGAATCACAGTACATATCATACCACACCAAAGAGGGATCACAGTACAGGTTATAATGCACCAAACATGAATCACAGTACAGGTTATACTGCAACAAACAAGAATCACAGTACAGGCTATACCACACCATACAGGGATCACAGTACAGGTTATACCACACCAATCAAGAATTACAGTACAGGTTATACCACACTAAACAGAAATCACAGTACAGGTTATACCACACAAACAGGAATCACAGTACAGATTATACCACGCCACTCAGGAATCACAGTACAGGTTATACCACACCAAACAGAAATCACAGTACAGGTTATACCACACAAACACGAATCACAGTACAGATTATACCACGCCACACAGGAATCACAGTACAGGTTATTCCACACCAAACAAGAATCACAGTACAGGTTATACTGCATCAAACAAGAATCACAGTACAGGCTATACCACACCATACAGGGATCACAGTACACGTTATACCACACCGAACAGGAATCACAGCAACGGTTATACCACATCAAACAGGAACCATAGTACAGGTGATAACACACCAAACAGGGATCACAGTACAGATTATACCACACCAAATAGGAATCAGAGTACAGATTATACAATACCAAACAGGAATCACAGTACAGTTTATACCACACCAAACCTGGATCACAGTACATGTTATACCATACCAAACAGGTATCACAGCACTGGTTTTACCACACCAAAAAGTAATCACAGTACATTCTATACCACACCAAACAGGAATCACAGTACAGCTTATACCACACCAAACATGAATCACAGTACAGGTTATACCACACCAAATATGAATCACAGTACAGATTTTACCACACCAAACAGGGATCACACTACAGGTTTTACCACACCAAACAGGAATCAAAGAAACGGTTATACCACACCAAACAGAAATCACAGTACAGATTATACAACAGCAAACAGGAATCACAGTCCAGATTATACCACAGCAAACAGGAATCACAGTACAGGTTATACTTCACCAAACATGAATCACAGTACATGTTATACCACACCAAACAGGGATCACAGTACAGGATATTCTGCACCAATCATGAATCACAGTACAGGTTATACCACACCAAACAGGAATCACAGTACACGTTATACAGCACCAAACATGAATCACAGTAGAGGTTATACCACACCGAACAGGAATCACAGTACAGGTTTTACCACACCGAACAAGAATCACAGTACAGGTTATACCACATCAAACAGGAATCACAGTACAGGTTATACAACACCTAACAGAGATCACAGTACAGGTTATATAGCACCAAACATGAATCACAGTAGAGGTTATACCACACCAAACATGAATCACAGTACAGGTTATACCACATCAAACAGGAATCACAGTACAGGTTATACTGCAGCAAACATGAATTACAGTACAGGTTATACCACCAAACAGGAATCACAGTACAGATTATACCACACCAAACAAGAATCACAGTACAGGTTATACTGCACCAAACAAGAAACACAGTACAGGCTATTCCACACAATACAGGGATCACAGTACAGGTTAAATCACACCGAACATGAATCACAGCACCGGTTATACTACATCAAACAGAAATCACAGTACAGGTTATACCACACCGAACAGGAATCACAGTACATGTTATACAGCACCAAACAGGAATCACAGCACCGATTATACCACATCAAACAGGAATCACAGTACAGGTTATACCACACCAAACAGGGATCACAGTACAGATTATATCACACCGAACAGGAATCACAGCACCCGTTATACCACATCAAACAGAAATCACAGTACAGGTTATACCACACCGAACAAGAATAACAGTACAGGTTATACCACACCAAACATGAATCACAGTACAGGTTATACCAAATCAAACAGGAATCACAGTACAGGTTATACAACATCAAACAGAAATCACAGTACAGGTTATACCACACCGAACAAGAATCACAGTACAGGTTATACAGCACCAAACATGAATCACAGTACAGGTTATACCACATCAAACAGGAATCACAGTACAGGTTATACTTCACCAAACAGGAATCACAGTACAGGTTATACCACACCAAAGAGGAATCACAGTACAGGGTATACCACACCAAATATGGATCACAGTACAGGTTATACCACACCAATTAGGGATCACAGTACAGGTTATAATGCACCAAACATGAATCACAGTACAGTTTATACCACACCAAACAGGGATCACAGTACAGGTTATACTGCACTAAGCATGAAATACAGTACAGCTTTTACCACACCAAACAGGAATCACAGTACAGGTTATACCACACAAACATGAATCACAGAACAGATTATACCACACCACATAGGAATCACAGTACAGGTCACCAAACAAGAATCACAGTACAGGTTATACTGCACCAAACAAGAATCACAGTACAGGCTATACCACACAATACAGGGATCACAGTACAGGTTACATCACACCGAACAGGAATCACAGCACTGGTTATACCACATCAAACAGAAATCACAGTACAGGTTATACCACATCAAACAGAAATCACAGTACAGGTTATACCACACCGAACAAGAATCACAGTACAGGTTATACAGCACCAAACAGGAATCACAGTACAGGTTATACCACACCGAACAGGAATCACAGTACAGGTTATACAGCACCAAACAGGAATCACAGCACCGGTTATACCACATCAAACAGGTATCACAGTACAGGTTATACAGCACCAAACAGGGATCACAGTACAGGTTATATAGCACCAAACATGAATCACAGTACAGGCGATACCACAACTAACAGGAATCACAGTACAGGTTAAACCACAAAAAACAGGGATCACAGTACAGGTTATACCACACAAAACAGGAATCACAATACAGATTATACCACACCAAACAGGAATCACAGTACAGATTATACCACACATAACAGTAATGACAGTACAGATTATACCACACATAATTAGAATCACAGTAGAGATTATACCACACCAAACAGGGATGACAGTACAGGTTATACCACACCAAACAGGAATCACAGTACAGATTATACCACACCAAACAGGAATCACAGTACAGATTATACCAAAACAAAGAGGAATCACAGTACAGGTTATATCACACCAATCATGGATCACAAATACCACACCAAACAGGAATCACAGTACATATTATACCACACCAAACAGGAATCACAGTACAGGTTATATCACACCAATCATGAATCACAAATACCACACCAAACAGGAATCACAGTACATATTATACCACACCAAACATGTATCAGAGTACAGATTATACCACACCAAACAGGAACCACAGTACAGATTATACCACACCAAACAGGAATCACAGTTCAGGTCATGCCACACGTAATAGGAATCACAATACAGACTATACCACACCTAACAGGAATCACAGTACAGATTATACCACAACAAACAGAATCAAATTACAGATTATACCACACATAATAGGAATAACAATACAGGTTATATCACAACAAACAGGAATCACAAATACCACACCAAACAGGAATCACAGTACAGATTATACCACACCAAACAGGAATCACAGTACTGACGATACCACACCTAACAGGGTTCACATTAGAGGTTATACCACACCGAACAGGAATCACAGCACCGGTTATACCACACCAAACAGAAATCACAGTACAGGTTATACCACACCAAACATGGATCACAGTACAGGTTATACCATACCAAACAGGAATCACAGTACAGGTTATATCACACCAAACAGGAATCACAATACAGATTATACAACACCAAACAGAAATCACAGTACAGATTATACCACACCAAACAGGAATCACAGTACAGGTTATATCACACCAAGCATGACACACAAATACCACACCAAACAGGAATCACAGTACAGGTTATACCACACCCATCAGGAATCACAGTAAAGGTTATACCACACCAAACAGCAATCAAAGTACAGGTTATACCACACCAAACAGGAATCACAGTACAGGTTATACCACACCAAATAGGGATCACAGTACAGGTTATAATGCACCAAACATGAATCACAGTACAGGTTATACCACACCAAACAGGGATCACAGTACAGATTATACCACACATAACAGGAATCACAGTACAGGTCATGCCACACGTAATAGGAATCACAATACAGACTATACCACACCAAACAGGAATCACAGTACAGATTATACCACAACAAACGGAATCAAATTACAGATAATACCACACATAATAGGAATAACAATACAGGTTATATCACAACAAACAGGAATCACAAATACCACACCAAACAGGAACCACAGTACAGATTATACCACACCAAACAGGAATCACAGTACTGATGATACCACACCTAACAGGGTTCACATTAGAGGTTATACCACACCGAACAGGAATCACAGCACCGGTTATACCACACCAAACAGAAATCACAGTACAGGTTATACTACACCAAACAGGGATCACAGTACAGGTTATACCATACCAAACAGGAATCACAGTACAGGTTATACCACACCAAACAGGAATCACAATACAGATTATACAACACCAAACAGAAATCACAGTACAGATTATACCACACCAAACAGGAATCACAGTACAGGTTATATCACACCAAGCATGACACACAAATACCACACCAAACAGGAATCACATTACAGGTTATACCACACCAAACAGGAATCACAGTAAAGGTTATACCACACCAAACAGCAATCAAAGTACAGGTTATACCACACCAAACAGGAATCACAGTACAGGTTATACCACACCAAATAGGGATCACAGTACAGGTTATAATGCACCAAACATGAATCACAGTACAGGTTATACGACACCAAACAGGGATCACAGTACAGATTATACCACACATAACAGGAATCACAGTACAGATTATACCACACCAAACAAAGATCACAGTACAGGTTATACCACACCAAACAGGGATCACAGTACAGGTTATACAACACCAAACAGGAATCACAGTACAGGTTATACCACACCAAACAGGAATCACAGTACAGATTATACCAAACCAAACAGGAATCACAGTACAGGTTATACCACACCAAACAGGAGTCACAGTACAGATTATACCACACCAAACAGGAATCACAGTACCGATTATACCACAACAAACGGAATCACATTACAGATTATACCACACATAACAGGAATCACAATACAGGTTATATCACACCAAACAGGAATCACAAATACCACACCAAACAGGAATCACAGTACATATTATACCACACCAAACAGGAATCAGAGTACAGGTTATACGACACCAAACAGGAATCACAGTACAGATTATACCAAACCAAACAGGAATCACAGTACAGGTTATATCACACCAATCATGAATCACAAATACCACACCAAACAGTAATCATAGTACATATTATACCACACCAAACAGGTATCACAGTACATATTATACCACACCAAACAGGAATCACAGTATAGATTATACCACAGCAAACAGGAATCACAGTACTGGTTATACCGCACCAAACATGAATCACAGTACATGTTATACCACACCAAACAGGGATCACAGTACAGGTTATACTGCACCAAACATGATTCACAGTACAGGTTATACCACACCAAACAGGAATCACAGTACAGGTTATACCACACCAAACAGGGATCACAATACAGGTTATACCACACCAAACAGGAATCACAGTACAGGTTATACCACACCAAACAGGAATCACAGTACAGATTATACCAAACCAAACAGGAATCACAGTACAGATTATACCACACATAACAGGAATCACAGAACAGATTATACCACACCAAACAGAGATCACAGTACAGGTTATACCACACCAAACAGGGATCACAGTACAGGTTATACCACACCAAACAGGAATCACAGTACAGGTTATACCACACCAAACAGGAATCACAGTACAGATTATACCAAACCAAACAGGAATCACAGTACAGGTTATACCACACCAAACAGGAATCACAGTACAGATTATACCACACCAAACAGGAATCACAGTACAGATTATATCACAACAAACAGAATCACATTACAGATTATACAACACATAACAGGAATCACAATACAGGTTATATCACACCAAACATGATTCACATATACCACACCAAACAGGAATCAGAGTACATATTAAACAACACCAAACAGGAATCACAGTACAGATTATACCACACCAAACATGAATCACACTACATATTATACCACACCATATGGAATCACAGTACAGATTATACCACACCAAACAGGAATCACAGTATAGATTATACGACACATAACAGGAATCACAGTACAGATTATACCGCACATAACTGGAATTACAGTACAGATTATACCACACCAAACAGGAATCACAGTACAGGTTATACCACACCAAACAGGAATCAGAGTACAGGTTATACCACACCAAACAGGAATCACGGTACAGGAAATACCACACCAAACAGGAATCACAGTACAGGTTATACCACACCAAACAGGAATCACAGTACAGATTATACCAAACCAAACAGGAATCACAGTACAGGTTATATCACACCAATCATGAATCACAAATACCACATCAAACAGGAATCACAGTACAGGTTATACCACACCAAATAGGGATCACAGTACAGGTTATAATGCACCAAACATGAATCACAGTACAGGCTATACCACACCAAACAGGGATCACCGTACAGGTTTTACCACACCAAACAGGAATCACAGTACAGGTTATACCACACCAAACAGGAATCACAGTACAAATTATACCAAACCAAACAGGAATCACACTACAGGTTATACCACACCAAACAGGAATCACAGTACAGATTATACCACACCAAACAGGAATCACAGTACAGGTTATATCACACCAATCATGAATCACAAATACCACACCAAACAGGAATCACAATACATATTATACCACACCAAACAGGTATCAGAGTACAGATTATACCACACCAAACAGGAATCACAGTACAGATTATACCACACCAAACAGGAATCACAGTACAGTTCATACCACACGTAACAGGAATCGCAGTACAGATTATACCACAACAAACCGAATCAAATTACAGATTATACCACACATAACAGGAATCACAATACAGGTTATATCACAAAAAACAGGAATCACAAATACCACACCAAACAGGAATCACAGTACAGGTTATACCTCACCAAACAGGAATCACAGCACAGATTATACACCACCAAACAGAAATCACAGTACAGATTATACCACACCAAACATGAATCACAGTACAGGTTATATCACACCAAGCATGACTCACAAATACCACATCAAACAGGAATCACAGTGCAGGTTATACCACACCAAACAAGAATCACAGTAAAGGTTATACCACACCAAACAGCAATCACAGTACAGGTTATACCACACCAAACAGGAATCACATTACAGGTTATACCACACCAAATAGGGATCACAGTACAGGTTATAATGCACCAAACATGAATCACAGTACAGGTTATACCAAACCAAACAGGGATCACAGTACAGGTTATACCACACCAAACAGGAATCACAGTAAAGATTATACCACACATAACAGGAATCACAGTACAGATTATACCACACCAAACAGAGATCACAGTACAGGTTATACCACACCAAACAGGGATCACAGTACAGGTTATACAACACCAAACAGGAATCACAGTACAGGTTATACCACACCAAACAGGAATCACAGTACAGATTATACAAAACCAAACAGGAATCACAGTACAGGTTATACCACACCAAACAAGAATCACAGTACAGATTATACCACACCAAACAGGAATCACAGTACAGATTATACCACAACAAACGGAATCACATTACAGATTATACCACTCATAACAGGAATCACAATACAGGTTATATCACACCAAACAGGATTCCCAAATACCACACCAAACAGGAATCACATTACATATTATACCACACCAAACAGTAACCAGAGTACAGGTTATACCACACCAAACAGGAATCACAGTACAGGTTATACCACACAAAACAGGAATCACAGTACAGGTTATACCACACCAAACATGAATCACAGTACAGGTTATACCACACCAAAAAGGTATAAAAGTACATATTACACCACACCAAACAGGAATCACAGTACAGGTTATACCACACCAAATAGGGATCACAGTACAGGTTATAATGCACCAAACATGAATCATAGTACAGGCTATACCACACCAAACAGGGATCACAGTACAGGTTTTACCACACCAAACAGGAATCACAGTACAGTTTATACCACACCAAACAGGAATCACAGTACAGATTATACCAAACCAAACAGGAATAACACTACAGGTTATACCACACCAAACAGGAATCACAGTACAGATTATACCACACCAAACAGGAATCACAGTACAGATTATACCACAACAAACGGAATCACATTACAGATTAGACCACACATAACAGGAATCACAATACAGGTTATATCACACCAAACAGGAATCACATATACCACACCAAACAGGAATCAGAGTACATATTATACAACACCAAACAGGAATCACAGTACAGATTATACCACACCAAACATGAATCACAGTACATATTATACCACACCAAACAGGAATCACAGTACAGATTATACCACACCAAACAGGGATCACAGTACAGGTTATACCACACCAAACAGGAATCACAGTACAGGTTATACCACACCAAACAGGAATCACAGTACAGATTATACCTCACCAAACAGGAATCACAGTACAGATTATACCACAACAAACGGAATCACATTACAGATTATACCACTCATAACAGGAATCACAATACAGGTTATACCACACCAAACAGGATTCCCAAATACCACACCAAACAGGAATCACATTACATATTATACCACACCAAACAGTAATCAGAGTACAGGTTATACCACACCAAACAGGAATCACAGTACAGGTTATACCACACCAAACAGGAATCACAGTACAGGTTATACCACACCAAACATGAATCACAGTACAGGTTATACCACACCAAAAAGGTATAAAAGTACATATTACACCACACCAAACAGGAATCACAGTACAGGTTATACCACACCAAATAGGGATCACAGTACAGGTTATAATGCACCAAACATGAATCATAGTACAGGCTATACCACACCAAACAGGGATCACAGTACAGGTTTTACCACACCAAACAGGAATCACAGTACAGGTTATACCACACCAAACAGGAATCACAGTACAGATTATACCAAACCAAACAGGAATCACACTACAGGTTATACCACACCAAACAGGAATCACAGTACAGATTATACCACACCAAACAGGAATCGCAGTACAGATTATACCACAACAAACGGAATCACATTACAGATTAGACCACACATAACAGGAATCACAATACAGGTTATATCACACCAAACAGGAATCACATATACCACACCAAACAGGAATCAGAGTACATATTATACAACACCAAACAGGAATCACTGTACAGATTATACCACACCAAACATGAATCACAGTACATATTATACCACACCAAACAGGAATCACAGTACAGATTATACCACACCAAACAGGGATCACAGTACAGGTTATACCACACCACACAGGAATCACAGTACAGGTTATACCACACCAAACAGGAATCACAGTACAGAATATACCACACCAAATAGGAATCACATTACAGGATATACCACACCGAACAGGAATCACAGCACCGGTTATACCACACCAAACAGAAATCACGTTACAGGTTATACGACATCAAACAGAAATCACAGTACAGGTTATACCACACGAACAAGAATCACAGTACAGGTTATACAGCACCAAATATGAATCACAGCACCGGTTATACCACATCAAACAGAAATAACAGTACAGGTTATACCACAACGAACAGGAATCACAGTACAGTTTATACAGCACCAAACAGGAATCACAGCACCGGTTATACCACATCAAACAGGAATCACAGTACAGGTTATACAACACCAAACAGGGATCACAGTACAGGTTATACAGCACCAAACATGAATCACAGTAGAGGTTATACCACACCAAACAGGGATCACAGTACAGGTTTTACCACACCAAACAGGAATCACAGTACAGGTTATACCACACCAAACATGAATCACAGTACAGATTATACCAAACCAAACAGGAATCACACTACAGGTTATACCACACCAAACAGGAATCACAGTACAGATTATACCACACCAAACAGGAATCACAGTACAGATTATACCACAACAAACGGAATCACATTACAGATTAGACCACACATAACAGGAATCACAATACAGGTTATATCACACCAAACAGGAATCACATATACCACACCAAACAGGAATCAGAGTACATATTATACAACACCAAACAGGAATCACTGTACAGATTATACCACACCAAACATGAATCACAGTACATATTATACCACACCAAACAGGAATCACAGTACAGATTATACCACACCAAACAGGGATCACAGTACAGGTTATACCACACCACACAGGAATCACAGTACAGGTTATACCACACCAAACAGGAATCACAGTACAGAATATACCACACCAAATAGGAATCACATTACAGGATATACCACACCGAACAGGAATCACAGCACCGGTTATACCACACCAAACAGAAATCACGTTACAGGTTATACGACATCAAACAGAAATCACAGTACAGGTTATACCACACGAACAAGAATCACAGTACAGGTTATACAGCACCAAATATGAATCACAGCACCGGTTATACCACATCAAACAGAAATAACAGTACAGGTTATACCACAACGAACAGGAATCACAGTACAGGTTATACAACACCAAACAGGGATCACAGTACAGGTTATACAGCACCAAACATGAATCACAGTAGAGGTTATACCACACCAAACAGGAATCACAGTACAGGTTATACAACACCAAACTGGAATCACAGTACAGATTATACCACACCACACAGGAATCACAGTACAGATTATACCACACCAAACATGAATCACAGTACAGACGATACCACACCTAACAGGAATCACAGTACAGGTTATACCACAAAAACAGGGATCACAGTACAGATTATACCACAACAAACAGGAATCACAGTACAGATTATACCACACATAATAGGAATCAAAGTATAGATTATACTACACATAACTGGAATCACAGTACAGATTATACCACACCAAACAGGGATCACATTACAGATTATACCACACCAAACAGGAATCTCAGTACAGATTATACCAAACCAAACAGGAATCACAGTACAGGTTATATCACACCAATCAAGGATCACAAACACCATACCAAACAGGAATCACAGTACATATTATACCACACCAAACAGGAATCACAGTACAGATAATACCACACCAAACAGGAATCACAATACAGGTCATACAACACGTAACAGGAATCACAGTACAGGTTATACCACACCAAACAGGAATCACAGTACAGGTTATACCACACCAAACATGAATCACAGTACAGGTTATACCACACCAAAAAGGTATAAAAGTACATATTACACCACACCAAACAGGAATCACAGTACAGGTTATACCACACCAAATAGGGATCACAGTACAGGTTATAATGCACCAAACATGAATCATAGTACAGGCTATACCACACCAAACAGGGATCACAGTACAGGTTTTACCACACCAAACAGGAATCACAGTACAGGTTATACCACACCAAACAGGAATCACAGTACAGATTATACCAAACCAAACAGGAATCACACTACAGGTTATACCACACCAAACAGGAATCACAGTACAGATTATACCACACCAAACAGGAATCGCAGTACAGATTATACCACAACAAACGGAATCACATTACAGATTAGACCACACATAACAGGAATCACAATACAGGTTATATCACACCAAACAGGAATCACATATACCACACCAAACAGGAATCAGAGTACATATTATACAACACCAAACAGGAATCACTGTACAGATTATACCACACCAAACATGAATCACAGTACATATTATACCACACCAAACAGGAATCACAGTACAGATTATACCACACCAAACAGGGATCACAGTACAGGTTATACCACACCACACAGGAATCACAGTACAGGTTATACCACACCAAACAGGAATCACAGTACAGAATATACCACACCAAATAGGAATCACATTACAGGATATACCACACCGAACAGGAATCACAGCACCGGTTATACCACACCAAACAGAAATCACGTTACAGGTTATACGACATCAAACAGAAATCACAGTACAGGTCATACCACACGAACAAGAATCACAGTACAGGTTATACAGCACCAAATATGAATCACAGCACCGGTTATACCACATCAAACAGAAATAACAGTACAGGTTATACCACAACGAACAGGAATCACAGTACAGTTTATACAGCACCAAACAGGAATCACAGCACCGGTTATACCACATCAAACAGGAATCACAGTACAGGTTATACAACACCAAACAGGGATCACAGTACAGGTTATACAGCACCAAACATGAATCACAGTAGAGGTTATACCACACCAAACAGGGATCACAGTACAGGTTTTACCACACCAAACAGGAATCACAGTACAGGTTATACCACACCAAACAGGAATCACAGTACAGATTATACCAAACCAAACAGGAATCACACTACAGGTTATACCACACCAAACAGGAATCACAGTACAGATTATACCACACCAAACAGGAATCACAGTACAGATTATACCACAACAAACGGAATCACATTACAGATTAGACCACACATAACAGGAATCACAATACAGGTTATATCACACCAAACAGGAATCACATATACGACACCAAACAGGAATCAGAGTACATATTATACAACACCAAACAGGAATCACTGTACAGATTATACCACACCAAACATGAATCACAGTACATATTATACCACACCAAACAGGAATCACAGTACAGATTATACCACACCAAACAGGGATCACAGTACAGGTTATACCACACCACACAGGAATCACAGTACAGGTTATACCACACCAAACAGGAATCACAGTACAGAATATACCACACCAAATAGGAATCACATTACAGGATATACCACACCGAACAGGAATCACAGCACCGGTTATACCACACCAAACAGAAATCACGTTACAGGTTATAGGACATCAAACAGAAATCACAGTACAGGTTATACCACACGAACAAGAATCACAGTACAGGTTATACAGCACCAAATATGAATCACAGCACCGGTTATACCACATCAAACAGAAATAACAGTACAGGTTATACCACAACGAACAGGAATCACAGTACAGTTTATACAGCACCAAACAGGAATCACAGCACCGGTTATACCACATCAAACAGGAATCACAGTACAGGTTATACAACACCAAACAGGGATCACAGTACAGGTTATACAGCACCAAACATGAATCACAGTAGAGGTTATACCACACCAAACAGGAATCACAGTACAGGTTATACAACACCAAACTGGAATCACAGTACAGATTATACCACACCACACAGGAATCACAGTACAGATTATACCACACCAAACATGAATCACAGTACAGACGATACCACACCTAACAGGAATCACAGTACAGGTTATACCACAAAAACAGGGATCACAGTACAGATTATACCACAACAAACAGGAATCACAGTACAGATAATACCACACATAATAGGAATCACAGTATAGATTATACTACACATAACTGGAATCACAGTACAGATTATACCACACCAAACAGGGATCACATTACAGATTATACCACACCAAACAGGAATCTCAGTACAGATTATACCAAACCAAACAGGAATCACAGTACAGGTTATATCACACCAATCAAGGATCACAAACACCATACCAAACAGGAATCACAGTACATATTATACCACACCAAACAGGAATCACAGTACAGATTATACCACACCAAACAGGAATCACAATACAGGTCATACAACACGTAACAGGAATCACAGTACAGATTATACCACACCAAATAGAGATCACAGTACGGGTTATACCACACCAAACAGCGATCACAGTACAGGTTATACCACACCAAAGAGGAATCACAGTACAGATCATACCAAACCAAACAGGAATCACAGTACAGGTTATACCACACCAAACAGGAATCACAGTACATATTATACCACAACAAAAGGAATCACATTACAGAGTATACTACACATAACAGGAATCACAATACAGGTTATATCACACCAAACAGGAATCACATATACCACACCAAACAGGAATCAGAGTACATATTATACAACACCAAACATGAATCACAGTACATATTATACCACACCAAACAGGAATCACAGTACAGATTATACCACACCAAACAGGAATCACAGTACAGATTATACCACAACAAACGGAATCACATTACAGATTATACCACTCATAACAGGAATCACAATACAGGTTATATCACACCAAACAGGATTCCCAAATACCACACCAAACAGGAATCACATTACATATTATACCACACCAAACAGTAATCAGAGTACAGGTTATACCACACCAAACAGGAATCACAGTACAGGTTATACCACACCAAACAGGAATCACAGTACAGGTTATACCACACCAAACATGAATCACAGTACAGGTTATACCACACCAAAAAGGTATAAAAGTACATATTACACCACACCAAACAGGAATCACAGTACAGGTTATACCACACCAAATAGGGATCACAGTACAGGTTATAATGCACCAAACATGAATCATAGTACAGGCTATACCACACCAAACAGGGATCACAGTACAGGTTTTACCACACCAAACAGGAATCACAGTACAGGTTATACCACACCAAACAGGAATCACAGTACAGATTATACCAAACCAAACAGGAATCACACTACAGGTTATACCACACCAAACAGGAATCACAGTACAGATTATACCACACCAAACAGGAATCACAGTACAGATTATACCACAACAAACGGAATCACATTACAGATTAGACCACACATAACAGGAATCACAATACAGGTTATATCACACCAAACAGGAATCACATATACCACACCAAACAGGAATCAGAGTACATATTATACAACACCAAACAGGAATCACAGTACAGATTATACCACACCAAACATGAATCACAGTACATATTATACCACATCAAACAGGAATCACAGTACAGATTATACCACACCAAACAGGGATCACAGTACAGGTTATACCACACCACACAGGAATCACAGTACAGGTTATACCACACCAAACAGGAATCACAGTACAGAATATACCACACCAAATAGGAATCACATTACAGGTTATACCACACCGAACAGGAATCACAGCACCGGTTATACCACACCAAACAGAAATCACATTACAGGTTATACGACATCAAACAGAAATCACAGTACAGGTTATACCACACGAACAAGAATCACAGTACAGGTTATACAGCACCAAACATGAATCACAGCACCGGTTATACCACATCAAACAGAAATAACAGTACAGGTTATACCACAACGAACAGGAATCACAGTACAGTTTATACAGCACCAAACAGGAATCACAGCACCGGTTATACCACATCAAACAGGAATCACAGTACAGGTTATACAACACCAAACAGGGATCACAGTACAGGTTATACAGCACCAAACATGAATCACAGTAGAGGTTATACCACACCAAACAGGAATCACAGTACAGGTTATACAACACCAAACTGGAATCACAGTACAGATTATACCACACCACACAGGAATCACAGTACAGATTATACCACACCAAACATGAATCACAGTACAGACGATACCACACCTAACAGGAATCACAGTACAGGTTATACCACAAAAACAGGGATCACAGTACAGATTATACCACACCAAACAGGAATCACAGTACAGATTATACCACACATAATAGGAATCACAGTATAGATTATACTACACATAACTGGATTCACAGTACAGATTATACCACACCAAACAGGGATCACAGTACAGATTATACCACACCAAACAGGAATCTCAGTACAGATTATACCAAACCAAACAGGAATCACAGTACAGGTTATATCACACCAATCAAGGATCACAAACACCATACCAAACAGGAATCACAGTACATATTATACCACACCAAACAGGAATCACAGTACAGATTATACCACACCAAACAGGAATCACAAAACAGGTCATACAACACGTAACAGGAATCACAGTACAGATTATACCACACCAAATAGAGATCACAGTACGGGTTATACCACACCAAACAGGGATCACAGTACAGGTTATACCACACCAAAGAGGAATCACAGTACAGATCATACCAAACCAAACAGGAATCACAGTACAGGTTATACCACACCAAACAGGAATCACAGTACATATTATACCACAACAAAAGGAATCACATTACAGAGTATACTACACATAACAGGAATAACAATACAGGTTATATCACACCAAACAGGAATCACATATACCACACCAAACAGGAATCAGAGTACATATTATACAACACCAAACAGGAATCACAGTACAGATTATACCACACCAAACATGAATCACAGTACATATTATACCACACCAAACAGGAATCACAGTACAGATTATACCACACCAAACAGGAATCACAGTACATATAATACCACATCAAACAGGAATCACAGTACAGGTCATACCACACGTAACAGGATTCACAGTACAGATTATACCACACCAAACAGGAATCACAGTACAGATTATACCACACCAAACAGGTATCAGAGTACAGATTATACAACACAAAACAGGAATCACAGTACAGATTATACTACACCAAACAGGAATCACAGTACAGATTATACCACACCAAACAGGAATCACAGTACAGATTATACCACAACAAACGTAATCAAATTACAGATTATACCACACATAACAGGAATCACAATACAGGTTATATCACAACAAACAGGAATCACAAATACCACACCAATCAGGAATCACAGTACAGATTATACCACACCAAACATGAATTATAGTACACACGATACCACACCTAACAGGGTTCACATTACAGGTTATACCACACCGAACAGGAATCACATCACCGGTTATACCACACCAAACAGAAATCACAGTACAGGTTATACTACATCAAACAGGAATCACAGTACAGGTTATACCACACCAAACAGGGATCACAGTACAGGTTATATCACACCAATCAGGAATCACAGCACCGGTTATACCACATCAAACAGAAATCACAGTACAGGTTATACCACACAGAACAAGAATCACAGTACAGGTTATTCAGCACCAAACATGAATCACAGTACCGGTTATATTACATCAAACAGGAATCACAGTACAGGTTATACCACACCGAACAGGAATCACAGTACAGGTTATACAGCATCAAACAGGAATCACAGTACAGGTTATACCACATCAAAGAGGAATCACAGTACAGGTTATACCACACCAATCAGGAATCACAGTACAGGTTATACCACACCAAACATGAATCACAGTACAGGATATACCACATCAAACAGGAATCACAGTACAGGTTATAACACACCGAACAGGAATCACAGTACAGATTATACAGCACCAAACAGGAATCACAGTACAGGTTATATCACAACAATCATGAATCACAAATACCACACCAAACAGGAATCACAGTACATATTATACCAAACCAAACAGGTATCAGAGTACATATTATACCACACCAAACAGGAATCACAGTACAGATTATACCACACCAAACAGGAATCACAGTACAGGTCATACCACACGTAACATGAATCACAGTACAGATTATACCACACCAAACAGGAATCGCAGTACAGATTATACCACACCAAACAGGTATCACAGTACAGATTATACCACACATAACAGGAATCACAGTACAGGTCATACCACACGTAACATGAATCACAGTACAGATTATACCACACCAAACAGGAATCACAGTACAGATTATACAACACCAAACAGGAATCACAGTACATATTATACCACACCAAACAGGAATCACAGTACATGTTATATCACACCAATCATGAATCACAAATACCACACCAAACAGGAATCACACAACATATTATACCACACCAAACAGGTATCAGAGTACAGATTATACAACACAATACAGGAATCACAGTACAGATTATACCACACCAAACAGGAATCACAGTACAGGTCATACCACACGTAACAGGATTCACAATACAGATTATACCACACCAAACAGGAATCACAGTACAGGTTATATCACACCAATCATGAATCACAAATACCACACCAAACAGGAATCACAGTACAGGTTATACCACACCCAACAGGAATCACAGTACAGGTTATACAGCACCAAACAGGAATCACAGCACCGGTTATACCACATCAAACAGGAATCACAGTACAGGTTATACCACACCGAACAGGAATCACAGTACAGGTTATACAGCACCAAACAGGAATCACAGCACCGGTTATACCACATCAAACAGGAATCACAGTACAGGTTATACCACACCGAACAAGAATCACAGTACAGGTTATACAGCATCAAACAGGAATCACAGTACAGGTTATACAGCACCAAACAGGAATCACAGCACCGGTTATACCACATCAAACAGGAATCACAGTATATATTATACCACACCAAACAGGAATCACAGTACAGGTTATATCACACCAATCATGAATCACAAATACCACACAAAACAGGTATCACAGTGCATATTATACCACAGCAAACAGGTATCAGATTACAGATTATACCACACCAAACAGGAATCATAGTACAGATTATACCACAACAAACAGGAATCACAGTACAGGTCATACCACACGTAACAGGAATCACAGTACAGACTAAACCACAACAAACGGAATCAAATTACAGATTATACCACACATAACAGTAATCACAATACAGGTTATATCACAACAAACAGGAATCACACATACCACACCAGACAGGAATCACAGTATAGATTATACCACACCAAACATGAATCGCAGTACAGACGATACCACACCTAACAGGGTTCACATTACAGGTTATACCACACCGAACAGGAATCACAGCACCAGTTATACCACACCAAACAGAAATCACAGTACTGGTTATACCACATCAAGCAGGAATCACAGTACAGGTTAAACAACACCAAACAGGGATCACAGTACAGGTTATATCACATCAAACAGAAATCACAGTATAGGTTATACCACACCGAACAAGAATCACAGGTCAGGTTATACAGCACCAAACATGAATCAAAGTACAGGTTATACCACACCGAACATAAATCACAGCACCGGTTATACCACATCAAACAGAAATCACAGTATAGGTTATACCACACCGAACAAGAATCACAGTACAGGTTATACTACACCAAACAGGAATCACAGTACAGATTATACCACAACAAACGGAAACACATTACAGATTATACCACACATAAAAGGAATCACAATACATGTTATATCACATCAAACAGGAATCACAAATACCACACCAAACAGGAATCACAGTACATATTATACCACACCAAACAGGAATCACAGTACAGATTATACCACACCAAACATGAATCACAGTACAGACGATACCACACCTAATTGGAATCACAGTACAGTTTATACCACAAAAACAGGGATCACAGTACAGTTTATACCACAAAAACAGGGATCACAGTACAGTTTATACCACACCAAACAGGAATCACAGTACAGATTATACCACACCAAACAGGAATCACAGTACATGTTATACCACACCGAACAGGAATCACAGTACTGGTTATACAGCACCAAACAGGAATCACTGCACCGGTTATACCACATCAAACAGGAATCACAGTACAGGTTATACCACACCGAACAGGAATCACAGTACAGGTTATACAGCACCAAACAGGAATCAAAGCACCGGTTATACCACACAACACACAAAACCACAAAAACAAAAACATCAAACAGGAATCACAGTACAGGTTATACCACACCGAACAGGAATCACAGTACAGGTTATACAGCACCAAACAGGAATCAAAGCACCGGTTATACCACATCAAACAGGAATCACAGTACAGGTTATACCACACCGTTATACCACACCGAACAGGAATCACAGTACAGGTTATACAGCACCAAACAGGAATCAAAGCACCGGTTATACCACATCAAACAGGAATCACAGTACAGGTTATACCACACCGAACAGGAATCACAGTACAGGTTATACAGCACCAAACAGGAATCAAAGCACCGGTTATACCACATCAAACAGGAATCACAGTACAGGTTATACCACACCGAACAGGAATCACAGTACAGGTTATACAGCACCAAACAGGAATCAAAGCACCGGTTATACCACATCAAACAGGAATCACAGTACAGGTTATACCACACCGAACAGGAATCACAGTACAGGTTATACAGCACCAAACAGGAATCAAAGCACCGGTTATACCACATCAAACAGGAATCACAGTACAGGTTATACCACACCGAACAAGAATCACAGTACAGGTCATACCACACGTAACAGGAATCACAGTACAGATTATACCACACCAAACAGGAATCACAGTACAGATTATACCACAACAAACGGAATCAAATTACAGATTATACCACACATAACAGGAATCACAATACAGGTTATATCACAACAAACAGGAATCACAAATACCACACCAAACAGGAATCACAGTACAGATTATACCACACCAAACATGAATCACAGTACAGACGATACCACACCTAACATGGTTCACATTACAGGTTATACCACACTGACCAGGAATCACAGCACCGGTTATACCATACCAAACAGAAATCACAGTACAGGTTATACCACATCAAACAGGAATCATAGTACAGGTTATACCACACCAAACAGGGATCACAGTACAGGTTATATCACACCGAACAGGAATCATAGTACAGGTTATACCACACCAAACAGGGATCACAGTACAGGTTACATCACACCGAACAGGAATCACAGCACCGGTTATACCACAACAAACAGAAATCACAGTACAGGTTATACCACACCGAACAAGAATCACAGTACAGGTTACACAACATCAAACAGGAATCACAGTACATGTTATACCACATCAAACAGGAATCACAGTACAGGTTATATCACACCGAACTGGAATCACAGTACAGGTTATACCACATCATACAGGAATCACAGTACAGGATATACCACACCGAACAGGAATCACAGTACAGGTTATACCACATCAAACAGGAATCACAGTACAGGTTATACCACACCGAACAGTAATCACAGTACAGGTTATACCACATCAAACAGGGATCACAGTTGAGGTTATACCACACCGAACAATAATCACAGTACAGGTAATACCACACCAACCATGAATCACAGCACCGGTTATACCACATCAAACATGAATCACAGTACAGATTATAGAACACCAAACAGGAATCACAGTACAGATTATATCACACCAATCATGAATCACAAATACCACAACAAACAGGTATCACAGTACAGATTATACCACAACAAAAGGAATCAAATTACAGATTATACCACACATAACAGGAATCACAATACAGGTTATATCACAACAAACAGGAATCACAAATACCACACCAAACAGGAATCACAGTACAGATTATACCACACCAAACATGAATCACAGTACAGACGATACCACACGTAACAGGAATCACAGTACAGATTATACCACACCAAACAGGAATCACAGAACAGATTATACCACATCAAACGGAATCAAATTACAGATTATACCACACATAACAGGAATCACAATACAGGTTATATCACAACAAACTGGAATCACAAATACCACACCAAACAGGAATCACAGTACAGATTATACCACACCAAACATGAATCACAGTACAGACGATACCACACCTAACATGGTTCACATTACAGGTTATACCACACCGACCAGGTATCACAGCACCGGTTATACCATACCAAACAGAAATCACAGTACAGGTTATACCACATCAAACAGGAATCACAGTACAGGTTACACCACATCAAACAGGAATCACAGTACAGGTTATACCACATCAAACAGGAATCACAATACAGGTTATATCACACCGAACTGGAATCAAAGTACAGGTTATACCACATCAAACAGGAATCACAGTACAGGATATACCACACCGAACAGGAATCACAGTACAGGTTATACCACATCAAACAGGAATCACAGTACAGGTTATACCACACCGAACAGGAATCACAGTACAGGTTATACCACATCAAACAGGGATCACAGTACAGGTTATACCACACCGAACAAGAATCACAGTACAGGTAATACCACACCAACCATGAATCACAGCACCGGTTATACCACATCAAACATGAATCACAGTACAGATTATAGAACACCAAACAGGAATCACAGTACAGGTTATATCACACCAATCATGAATCACAAATACCACAACAAACAGGAATCACAGTACAGATTATACCACAACAAAAGGAATCAAATTACAGATTATACCACACATAACAGGAATCACAATACAGGTTATATCACAACAAACAGGAATCACAAATACCACACCAAACAGGAATCACAGTACAGATTATACCACACCAAACATGAATCACAGTACAGACGATACCACACCTAACAGGGTTCATATTACAGTTTATACCACACCGAACAGGAATCACAGCACCGGTTATACCACACCAAACGGAAATCACAGTACAGGTTATATCACATCAAACAGGAATCACAGTACAGGTTATATCACACCGAAGAGGAATCACAGCACCGGTTATACCACATCAAATAGAAATCACAGTACAGGTTATACCACACCGAATATGGATCACAGTACAGGTTATACAGCACCAAACATGAATCACAGTACAGGTTATACCACATCAAACAGGAATCACAGTACAGGTTATACCACACCAAACAGGAATCACAGTACAGGTTATACAGCACCAAACAGGAATCACAGCACTGGTTATAACACATCAAACACAAATCACAGTACAGGTTATAGAACACCAAACAGGGATCACAGTACAGTTTATACAGCACCAAATATGAATCACAGTAGAGGTTATACCACACCAAACAGGAATCACAGTACAGGAAATACCACACCAAACAGGTATCACAGTACATATCATACCACACCAAACAGGAATCACAGTACAGGTTATACTACACAAAACAGGAATCACAGTACAGGTTATATCACACCAAGCATGAATCACAAATACCACACCAAACCGGAATCACACTACAGGTTATACCACACCAAATAGGAATCACAGTACAGATTATACAACACCAAACAGGAATCACACTACAGAGGATACAACACCAAACAGGAATCACACTACAGATTATACAACACCAAACAGGAATCACAGTACAGATTATACTACACAAAACAGGAATCACAATACAGATTATACCACACCGAACAGCAATCACAGTACATGTTATACCACACCAAACAGGAATCACAGTATAGGTTATACAACACCAAACATGAATCACAGTACAGGTTATACCACACCAAACAGGAATCACAGTACAGGTTATACCACACCAAATATGGATCACAGTACAGGTTATACCACAACAAACAGGAATCAAAGTACAGGTCATACCATACTAAACAGGAATCACAGTACAGGTTATACCACACCAAACAGGAATCACAGTACAGATAATACCACACGAAACAGGAATCACAGTACAGGTTATATCACACCAAGCATGAATAACAAATACCACACCAAACAGGAATCACAGTACATATTATACTACACAAAACAGTTATCGCAGTACAGATTATACCACACCAAACAGCAATCACAGTACATGTTATACCAGACCAAACAGGGATCACATTACAGGTTATACAACACCAAAGAGAAATCACAGTACATACTATACCACATCAAACAGGAATCACAGTACAGGTTATACCACACATAAAAGGATTCACAGTACAGGTTATTCCACACAAAACAGGAATCACAGTACAGATTATACAATACCAAACAGGAATCACAGTACAGATTATACCACACCCAACAGGAATCACAGTACAGATTATACAACACCAAACATGGATCACATTACAGGTTATACCACACCAAACAGGAATCACAGTACAGGTTATACCACACCAAACAGGAATCACAGAACAGATTATACCACACCAAACAGGAATCACAGTACAGATTTTACCACACTAAACAGGGATCACATTACAGATTATATCACACCAAACTGGAATCCCAGTACAGGTTATACCACACCAAACATGAATCACAGTACAGATTATACCACACCAAACAGGAATCACAGTACAGGTTATACCACACCAAACAGAAATTACAGTACAGGTTATACGACACCAAACAGGAATCACAGTACAGGTTTTACCACACCAAACAGGGATCACAGTACAGGTTATACCACACCAAACAGGAATCACAGTACAGATTACACAACAGCAAACAGGAATCACAGTACAGATTATACCACAGCAAACAGGAATCACAGTACAGGTTATACTGCACCAAACATGAATCACAGTACATGTTATACCACACCAAACAGGAATCACAGTACAGATAATACCACACGAAACAGGAATCACAGTACAGGTTATATCACACCAAGCATGAATAACAAATACCACACCAAACAGGAATCACAGTACAGATTATACCACACCAAACATGAATCACAGTACAGACGATACCACACCTAACAGGGTTCATATTACAGTTTATACCACACCGAACAGGAATCACAGCACCGGTTATACCACACCAAACGGAAATCACAGTACAGGTTATATCACATCAAACAGGAATCACAGTACAGGTTATATCACACCGAAGAGGAATCACAGCACCGGTTATACCACATCAAATAGAAATCACAGTACAGGTTATACCACACCGAATATGGATCACAGTACAGGTTATACAGCACCAAACATGAATCACAGTACAGGTTATACCACATCAAACAGGAATCACAGTACAGGTTATACCACACCAAACAGGAATCACAGTACAGGTTATACAGCACCAAACAGGAATCACAGCACCGGTTATAACACATCAAACACAAATCACAGTACAGGTTATAGAACACCAAACAGGGATCACAGTACAGTTTATACAGCACCAAATATGAATCACAGTAGAGGTTATACCACACCAAACAGGAATCACAGTACAGGAAATACCACACCAAACAGGTATCACAGTACATATCATACCACACCAAACAGGAATCACAGTACAGGTTATACCACACAAAACAGGAATCACAGTACAGGTTATATCACACCAAGCATGAATCACAAATACCACACCAAACCGGAATCACACTACAGGTTATACCACACCAAATAGGAATCACAGTACAGATTATACAACACCAAACAGGAATCACACTACAGAGGATACAACACCAAACAGGAATCACACTACAGATTATACAACACCAAACAGGAATCACAGTACAGATTATACTACACAAAACAGGAATCACAATACAGATTATACCACACCGAACAGCAATCACAGTACATGTTATACCACACCAAACAGGAATCACAGTATAGGTTATACAACACCAAACATGAATCACAGTACAGGTTATACCACACCAAACAGGAATCACAGTACAGGTTATACCACACCAAATATGGATCACAGTACAGGTTATACCACAACAAACAGGAATCAAAGTACAGGTCATACCATACTAAACAGGAATCACAGTACAGGTTATACCACACCAAACAGGAATCACAGTACAGATAATACCACACGAAACAGGAATCACAGTACAGGTTATATCACACCAAGCATGAATAACAAATACCACACCAAACAGGAATCACAGTACATATTATACTACACAAAACAGTTATCGCAGTACAGATTATACCACACCAAACAGCAATCACAGTACATGTTATACCAGACCAAACAGGGATCACATTACAGGTTATACAACACCAAAGAGAAATCACAGTACATACTATACCACATCAAACAGGAATCACAGTACAGGTTATACCACACATAACAGGATTCACAGTACAGGTTATTCCACACAAAACAGGAATCACAGTACAGATTATACAATACCAAACAGGAATCACAGTACAGATTATACCACACCCAACAGGAATCACAGTACAGATTATACAACACCAAACATGGATCACATTACAGGTTATACCACACCAAACAGGAATCACAGTACAGGTTATACCACACCAAACAGGAATCACAGAACAGATTATACCACACCAAACAGGAATCACAGTACAGATTTTACCACACTAAACAGGGATCACATTACAGATTATATCACACCAAACTGGAATCCCAGTACAGGTTATACCACACCAAACATGAATCACAGTACAGATTATACCACACCAAACAGGAATCACAGTACAGGTTATACCACACCAAACAGAAATTACAGTACAGGTTATACGACACCAAACAGGAATCACAGTACAGGTTTTACCACACCAAACAGGGATCACAGTACAGGTTATACCACACCAAACAGGAATCACAGTACAGATTACACAACAGCAAACAGGAATCACAGTACAGATTATACCACAGCAAACAGGAATCACAGTACAGGTTATACTGCACCAAACATGAATCACAGTACATGTTATACCACACCAAACAGGAATCACAGTACAGATAATACCACACGAAACAGGAATCACAGTACAGGTTATATCACACCAAGCATGAATAACAAATACCACACCAAACAGGAATCACAGTACATATTATACTACACAAAACAGGTATCGCAGTACAGATTATACCACACCAAACAGGGATCACATTACAGGTTATACAACACCAAAGAGAAATCACAGTACATATTATATCACACCAAACAGGAATCACAGTACATGTTATACCACACACAACAGGATTCACAGTACAGGTTATTCCACACAAAACAGGAATCACAGTACAGATTATACAATACCAAACAGGAATCACAGTACAGATTATACCACACCAAACAGGAATCACAGTACAGATTATACAACACCAAACATGGATCACATTACAGGTTATACCACACCAAACAGGAATCACAGTACAGGTTATACCACACCAAACAGGAATCACAGAACTGATTATCCCACACCAAACAGGAATCACAGTACAGATTTTACCACACTAAACAGGGATCACATTACAGATTATATCACACCAAACAGGAATCACAGTACAGGTTATACCACACCAAACAGGATTTACAGTACAGGCTATACCACACCAAACAGGAATCACAGTACAGGTTATACCACACCAAACAGGAATCACAGTACAGGTTATACCACACCAAACAGGAATCACAGTACAGGTTATACCACACCAAACAGGATTTACAGTACAGGCTATACTACACCAAACAGGAATCACAGTACAGGTTATACCACACCAAACAGGAATCACAGTAAAGGTTATACCACACCAAACAGGAATCACAGCACAGATTATACCACACCAAACAGGAATCACAGTACAGATTATACCACACCAAACAGGGATTACATTACAGGTTAAACCACACCAAACAGGAATCACAGTACAGGTTATACCACACCAAACAGCAATCACAGTACAGATTATACCACACCAAACAGGAATCACAGAACAGATTATACCACACCAAACAGGAAACACAGTACAGATTTTACCACACTAAACAGGGATCACATTACAGATTATATCACACCAAACAGGAATCACAGGACAGGTTATACCACACCAAAAAGGAGTTACAGTACAGTTTATACCACACCAAAGAGGAATCACAGTACAGGTTATACCACACCAAACAGGGATCACAGTACAGGTTATTCCACACCAAACAGGAATCATAGTACAGGTTATACCATACCAAACAGGAATCACAGCACCGGTTATACCACACCAAACAGAAATCACAGTACAGGTTATACCACACAAACAACACAACAACACACCAAACAAACAACAAACCACCAAACAGGAATCAAACAACACACAAACAAGAATTACAGTACAGGTTATACCACACCAAACAGGAATCACAGTACAGATTATACCACACCACACAGGAATCACAGTACAGGTTATACCACACCAAACAGGGATCACAGTACACGTTATACCACACCTGTTCGGAATCACAGCACCGGTTATACCACATCAAACAGGATCCATAGTACAGGTGATACCACACCATACAGGTATCACAGTACAGGTTATACCACACCAAACAGGAATCAAAGTACAGGTTATACCATACCAAACAGGAATCACAGTACAGGTTATACCACACCAAACAGGAATCACAGTACAGATTATACCACACGAAACAGGAATCACAGTACAGGTTATATCACACCAAGAATGAATCACAAATACCACACCAAACATGAATCACAGTACATATTATACCACACAAAACAGGTATCGCAGTACAGATTATACCACACCAAACAGCAATCACAGTACAGGTTATACCACACCAAACAGGGATAACATTACAGGTCATACAACACCAAAGAGAAATCACAGTACATATTATACCACACCAAACAGGAATCACAGTACAGGTTATACCACACATAACAGGATTCACAGTACAGGTTATTCCACACAAAACAGGAATCACAGTACAGATTATACAATACCAAACAGGAATCACAGTACAGATTATACCACACCAAACAGGAATCACAGTACAGATTATACAACACCAAACATGGATCACATTAGAGGTTATACCACACCAAACAGGAATCACAGCACCGGTTATACCACACCAAACAGGGATCACAGTACAGGTTACACCACACCAAACTGGAATCACAGCACCGGTTATACCACACCAAACAGGAATCACAGCACCGGTTATACCACACCAAACAGGAATCACAGCACCGGTTATACCACACCAAACAGGGATCACAGTACAGGTTACACCACACCAAAACAGGAATCACAGTACAGTTATACCACACCAAACAGGGATTACATTACAGGTTATACCACACCAAACAGGAATCACAGTACAGGTTATACCACACCAAAGAGGAATCACAGTACAGATTATACAACACCAAACATGGATCACAGTACAGTTTATACCACACCAAACAGGAATCACAGTACAGATTATACCACACAAAACAGGAATCACAGTACAGATTTTACCACACTAAACAGGGATCACATTACAGATTATATCACACCAAACAGGAATCACAGTACAGGTTATACCACACCAAACAGGATTTACAGTACAGGCTATACCACACCAAACAGGAATCACAGTACAGGTTATACCACACCAAACAGGAATCACAGTACAGGATATACCACACCAAACAGGAATCACAGTACAGGTCATACCACACATAACAGGATTCACAGTAAAGGTTATACCACACCAAACAGGAATCACAGTACAGATTATACCACACCAAACAGGAATCACAGTACAGATTATACCACACCAAACAGGGATTACATTACAGGTTATACCACACCAAACAGGAATCACAGTACAGGTTATACCACACCAAACAGGAATCACAGTACAGATTATACCACACCAAACAGGAATCACAGAACAGATTATACCACACCAAACAGGAATCACAGTACAGATTTTACCACACTAAACAAGGATCACATTACAGATTATATCACACCAAACAGGAATCACAGTACAGGTTATACCACACCAAACAGGAGTTACAGTACAGTTTATACCACACCAAACAGGAATCACAGTACAGGTTATACCACACCAAACAGGGATCACAGTACAGGTTATTTCACACCAAACAGGAATCATAGTACAGGTTATACCATACTAAACAGGAATCACAGCACCGGTTATACCACACCAAACGAAAATCACAGTACAGGTTATAACATACTAAACAGGAATCACATTACAGTTTATAGTTCACCAGACAGGAATCACAGTACAGATAATACCACACCAAACAGGAATCACAGAACAGATTATACCACACCAAACAGGAATCACAGTACAGATTTTACCACACTATACAGGGATCACATTACAGATTATATCACACCAAACAGGAATCACAGTACAGGTTATACCACACCAAACAGGAGTTACAGTACAGTTTATACCACACCAAACAGGAATCACAGTACAGGTTATACCACACCAAACAGGGATCACAGTACAGGTTATTCCATACCAAACAGGAATCACTGCACCGGTTATACCACACCAAACAAAAATCACAGTACAGGTTATAACATACTAAACAGGAATCACAGTACAGTTTATAGTTCACCAGACATGAATCACAGTACAGGTTATACCACACCAAACAGGAATCACAGTATAGGTTATACAACGTCAAACAGGAATCACAGTGCAGAATAAACCCCACCAAACAGGAATCAGAGTACAGGTTATACCACACCAAACAAGAATTACAGTACAGGTTATACCACACCAAACAGGAATCACAGTACAGATTATACCACACCACACAGGAATCACAGTACAGGTTATACCACACCAAACAGGGATCACAGTACACGTTATACTACACCGAACAGGAATCACAGTACATGTTACACCACACCAAACAGGAATCATATTACAGGTTATTAGTTATACCACACCAAACAGAAATCACATTACAGATTATACAACACCAAAGAGAAATCACAGTACATATTATACCACACCAAACAGGAATCACAGTACAGGTTATACCACACATAACAGGATTCACAGTACAGGTTATACCACACCAAACAGGGATCACAGTACACGTTATACAACACCGAACAGGAATCACAGCACCGGTTATACCACATCAAACAGGATCCATAGTACAGGTGATACCACACCATACAGGTATCACAGTACAGGTTATACCACACCAAACAGGAATCAAAGTAGAGATTATACCATACCAAACAGGAATAACAGTACAGGTTATACCACATCAAACAGGAATCACAGTACAGATTATACCACACGAAACAGGAATCACAGTACAGGTTATATCACACCAAGCATGAATCACAAATACCACACCAAACAGGAATCACAGTACATATTATACCACACAAAACAGGTATCGCAGTACAGATTATACCACACCAAACAGCAATCACAGTACAGGTTATACCACACCAAACAGGGATCACATTACAGGTTATACAACACCAAAGAGAAATCACAGTACATATTATACCACACCAAACAGGAATCACAGTACAGGTTATACCACACATAACAGGATTCACAGTACAGGTTATTCCACACAAAACAGGAATCACAGTACAGATTATACAATACCAAACATGGATCACATAACAGGTTATGCCACACCAAACAGGAATCACAGTACAGGTTATACCACACCAAACAGGAATCACAGTACAGATTTTACCACACTAAACAGGGATCACATTACAGATTATATCACACCAAACAGGAATCACAGTACAGGTTATACCACACCAAACAGGAATCACAGTACAGGTTATACCACACCAAACAGGAATCACAGTACAGGTTATACCACACATAACAGGATTCACAGTAAAGGTTATACCACACCAAACAGGAATCACAGCACAGATTATACCACACCAAACAGGAATCACAGTACAGATTATACCACACCAAACAGGGATTACATTACAGGTTATACCACACCAAACATGAATCACAGTACAGGTTATACCACACCAAACAGGAATCACGGTACAGATTATACCACACCAAACAGGAATCACAGAACAGATTATACCACACCAAACAGGAATCACAGTACAGATTTTACCACACTAAACAGGGATCACATTACAGATTATATCACAACAAACAGGAGTTACAGTACAGTTTATACCACACCAAACAGGAATCACAGTACAGATTATACCACACCAAACAGGGATCACAGTACAGGTTATTCCACACCAAACAGAAATCACAGTATAGGTTATAACATACCAAACAGGAATCACAGTACAGTTTATAGTTCACCAGACATGAATCACAGTACAGGTTATACCACACCAAACAGGAATCACAGTACAGGTTATATCACACCAAACAGGAATCACAGTGCAGAATAAACCCCACCAAACAGGAATCAGAGTACAGGTTATACCACACCAAACAAGAATCACAGTACAGATTATACCACACCACACAGGAATCACAGTACAGGTTATACCACACCAAACAGGGATCACAGTACACGTTATACCACACCGAACAGGAATCACAGTATATGTTACACCACACCAAACAGGAATCATATTACAGGTTATTGGTTATACCACACCAAACAGAAATCACATTACAGATTATACAACAACAAAGAGAAATCACAGTACATATTATACCACACCAAACAGGAATCACAGTACAGGTTATACCACACATAACAGGATTCACAGTACAGGATATACCACACAAAACAGGAATCACAGTACAGATTATACCACACCAAACAGGAATCACAGTAGAGGTTATATCACACAAAACAGGGATCACAGTACAGGTTATACCACACCAAACAGGAATCACAGTACAGGTTATACCACACGTATCAGGAATCACAGTACAGATTATACACCAAACAGGAATCACAGTACAGATTATACCAAAACAAACGGAATCACATTACAGATTATACCACACATATCAGGAATCACAATACAGGTTATATCACACCAAACAGGAATCACAAATACCAAACCAAACAGGAATCACAGTACATATTATGCCACACCAAACAGGAATCACAGTACAGATTATACCACACCAAACATGAATCACAGTACAGACGATACCACACCTAACAGGAATCACAGTACAGGTTATACCACAAAAAACAGGGATCACAGTACATGTTATACCACACCAAACAGGAATCACATTACAGGTTATACCACACAAAACAGGGATCACATTACAGGTTATACCACACCAAACAGTGATCACATTACATGTTATACCACACAAAACAGGAATCAAGGTACAGGTTATACCACACCAAACAGGGATCACAGTACAGGTTATACCACACCAAACAGGAATCACAGTACAGATTATACCACACCAAACAGGAATCACAGTACAGGTTATATCACACAAATCATGAATCACAAATACCACACCAAACAGGAAATACAGTACAGATTATACCACACCAAACAGGGATCACATTACAGGTTATACCACACCAACCAGAAATAACAGTACAGATAATACCACACCAAACAGGAATCACAGTACAGATTATACCACACCAAACAGGAATCAAAGTACAGACGATACCATACCAAACAAGAATCATAGTACATAGTATACCACACCAAACAGGAATCACATTACAGGTTATACCACACCAAACAGGAATCACAGCACCGGTTATACCACAACAAACAGAAATCACAGTACAGGTTATACCATACCAAACAGGAATCACAGTACAGGTTATAGTTCACCACACATGAATCACTCTACAGGTTATACCACACCAAACAGGAATCACAGTACAGGTTATACCACACCAAACAGGTATCACAGTACAGATTATACCACAACAAATAGGAATCACAGTACAGGTTATACCACACCAAACAGGAATCACAGTGCAGATTAAACCACACCAAACAGGAATCACAGTACAGGTTATACCACACCAAACAAGAATTAGAGTACAGGTTATACCATACCAAACAGGAATCACAGTACAGGTTATAGTTCACCACATATGAATCACAATACAGGTTATGCAACACCAAACAGGAATCACAGTACAGGTTATACCACACCATACAGGGATCACAGTATACGTTATACCACACCGAACAGGAATCATATTACAGGTTATAGGTTATACCACACCAAACAGGAATCACAGAACAGATTATACCACACCAAACAGGAATCACAGTACAGATTTTACCACACTAAACAGGGATCACATTACAGATTATATCACACCAAACAGGAATCACAGAACACGTTATACCACACCAAACAGGAGTTACAGTACAGGTTATACCACACCAAACAGGAATCACAGTACAGGTTATACCACACCAAACAGGGATCACAGTACAGGTTATACCACACCAAACAGGAATCACAGCACCGGTTATACCACACCAAACAGAAATCACAGTACAGGTTATAACATACCAAACAGGAATCACAGTACAGTTTATAGTTCACCACACACGAATCTCAGTACAGGTTATACCACACCAAACAGGAATCACAGAACAGGTCATACCACACCAAACAGGAATCACAGTGCAGATTAAACACCACCAAACAGGAATCAGAGTACAGGTTATACCACACCAAACAAGAATTACAGTACAGGTTATACCACACCAAACAGGAATCACAGTACAGGTTATACCACACCAAACAGGGATCACAGTACACGTTATACCACACCGAACAGGAATCACAGCACCGGTTATACCACATCAAACAGGATCCATAGTACATGTGCTACCACACCATACAGGTATCACAATACATGTTACACCACACCAAACAGGAATCATATTACAGGTTATTGGTTATATCACACCAAACAGAAATCACAGTGCAGATTAAACACCACCAAACAGGAATCAGAGTACAGGTTATACCACACCAATCATGAATCACAGTACAGATTATACGACACCAAACAGGAATCACTGTACAGATTATACCACATCAAACAGGAATCACAGTACAGATTATACGATACCAAACAGGGATCACAGTACAGGTTATACCACACCAAACAGGGATTACAGTACATGTTATACCACACCAAACAGGAATCACAGTACAGATTATACCACACCAAACAGGGATCACAGTACAGGTTATACCACACCAAACAGGAATAACAGTACAGGTTATTCCACACCAAACAGGGATCACAGTACAGGTTATATCCCAGAATATACCCCTAGTATGTACACACGTCTATATCCCAGAAAATACCCTTAGTATGAACACAAGCCTATATCGCAGAACATACCACTAATATGAACACAAGTATATATCCCAGAAAATGCTCCAAGTATGAACACAAACCTATATCTCAGAAAATACCTCCAAGTATGAACACAAGTTTATATACTAGAAAATATCCCTAGTATGAACACAATCCTATATCCCAGACAATACCCCAAAGTATGAACACAAGCCTATATTCCAGAGAATACGCCTGGTAGGAACACAAACCTATATCCCAGAAAATACCCCAAGTATGCACACAATTCTATATCCCAGAATATACCCCTAGTTTGAACACAAGTCTCTATTCCGAAAAATACCCCCAGTATGAACACAAACCTATATCCCAGAAAATACCTCAAGTATGAACACAAGTCTATATCCCAGAAAATACCCCTAGTATGAACACAAGTCTATATCTCAGAAAATACCCCTAGTATGAACACAAGCCTATATCCCAGAAAATACCCCACATTATGAACACAAGTCTATATCCCTGAAAATGCTCCTGGTATGAACACACACGTATATCCCACAAAATACCCATTGTATGAACACAAACCTATATCTTAGATAATACACCTAGTATGAACACAAGTCTATATCCCAGAAAATACCTCTAGTATGAACACAAACCTATATCTCAGAAAATACCCCCAAGAATGAACACAAGTCTATATCCCAGAAAATATCCCTAGTATGAACACAAGCCTATATCACAGAAAATATCCCTAGTATGAACACAAGCCTATATCCCAGAAAATACCTCCAGGTATGAACACATACCTAAATCCCAGAAAATACCCCGTGTATGAACACAAACCTATATCTCAGAAAATACCCCTAGTATGAACACAAGTCTGTATCCCAGAAAATACTCCTAATATGAACACAAGTCTATATCCCAGACAATAACCTTAGTATGAATACAAGTCTACATCCCAGAAAATACCCAAAGTATGAACACAAGCCTATATCCCAGAAAATACCCCTAGTATGAACACACCTATTTCCCAAAAATACCCCAAAGTATGAACACAAGCCTATATTCTAGAAAATACCTCTAATATGAACACAAACCTATATCCCAGAAAATACCCCAAAGTATGAACACAAGCCTATATTCCAGAAAATACCCCTAGTATGAACACAAACCTATATCCCAGAAAATACCCCAAAGTATGAACATAAGCATATCCCAGACAATATACCTAGTATGAACACACCTATATCCCAGAAAATACCACAAAGTATGAACACAAGCTTATATCCCAGACAATACACTTAGTATGAACACAAGCCTATATCCCAGAAAATATCTCCCAAGTATGAACACAAGTCGATATCCCAGACAGTACCCACAGTATAAACACAAGTCTATATCCAAGAAAATACCCCTAGTATGAACAAACCTATATCCCAGAAAATACCCCTAATATGAACACAAATCTCTATCCCTGAAAATACCCCTAGTATGAACACAAACCTATATCCCAGAAAATACCCCTAGTATGAACACAAGTCTATATTTCAGAAAATACCCCTAGTATGAAAACAAGTATATATCCTAGAATATACCTATAGTATAAACGCAAGCCTATATCCCAGAAAATACCCCAACGTTTGAACACAAGCCTATATCCCAGAAAATACCCCCTAGTATGAACACAAGTCTATATCCCAGAAAATAAACCTAGTATGAATACAAGGCTATATCCAAGAAAATATCCCTAGTATGAACACAAACCTATATTTCAGAAAATACCCCTAGTTTGAACACAAGCCTATATCCCAGAAAATACCCTTAGTATGAGCACAAACCTATATCCCAGAAAATACCCATAGTATGAACACAATTCTAAATCCCAGAAATTACCCGTAGTATGAACACAAGTCTATATCCCAGAAAGTACCCTTAGTATGAACACAAATCTGTATCTCAGAAAATACCCCTAGTATGAACACAAACCGATATCTCAGAAAATACCTCTAGTATGAAAAAAAGTATATATCCTAGAAAATACACCTTGTATGAACACATGCCTATATCCCAGAAAATACCCCTAGTATGAACACAAGTCTATATCCCAGAAAATACCCCTAGTATGAATATAAACCTATATCTCTGAAAATACCCCTAGTATGAACACAAGTGTATATCCTATAAAATACTCTTAGTATGAACACAAATCTATATCTCAGAAAATACCCCTAGTATGAACACATGTCTATATACTATAAAATACAATTAGTATGAACAGAAGTCTATATCCCAGAAAATATCCCTAGTATGAACACAAGCCTATATCCCAGAAAATATCCCTAGTATGAACACAAGCCTATATACTAGAAAATACCACTAATATGAACAAACCTATATCCCAGAAAATACCTCTAATATGAACAGAAGTCTCTATCCCTGAAAATACCCCTAGTATGAACACAAACCTATATCCCAGAAAATACCACTAGTATGAACACAAGTCTATATCTCAGAAAATACCCCTAGTATGAAAACAAGTCTATATCCTAGAATATACCCATAGTATAAACACAAGCCTATATCCCAGAAAATACCCCTAGTATGAACACACACCTTTATCCCAGAACATACCTCTAGTATGAACACAAGCCTATATCTCAGATAATACCTCCAAGTATGAACACAAGCCTATTTTCCAGAAAATAACCCAAATATGAACACAAGCCTATATCTCAGAAATACACCTAGTATGAACACAAGTCTACATCCCAGAAAATACCCAACGTATGAAAACAAGCATATATCCCAAAAAATAGCCCTAGTATGAACACAAGTCTATATCCCTGAATATACCCCTAGTATGAACTCATACGAAAATCCCAGAAAATACCCCTAGTATTAACACAAGCATATATCCCAGTAAATACCCCAAAGTATTAACACAAGTCTATATTACAGAAAATACCCCTAGTATGAACACAAGTCTATATCCCAGAATATACTCCTAGTATGAACACAAAACTATATCTCAGAAAATACCCACAGTATGAACACAAGTCTATATTCCAGAAAATACCCCTAGTATGAACACAAGTCTATTTGCTAGAAAATACCCAAAGTTTGACAACACATCAATATCCCAGAAAATACACTTAGTATGAACACAAGTCTATATCCCAGAATATACCCCTAGTATGAACACAAACCTATATCTCAGAAAATAGCCACAGTATGAACACAAGTCTATATTCCAGAAAATACCCCTAGTATGAACACAAATATATGTGCTAGAAAATACCCAAAGTTTGACAACGCGTCTATATCCCAGAAAATACCCCTAGTATGAACAAATGTCTATATACTGTAAAATACAATTAGTATGAACAGAAGTCTATATCCCAGAAAATATCCCTAGTATGAACACAAGCCTATATCCCAGAAAATATCCCTAGTATGAACACAAGCCTATATCCCAGAAAATACCACTAGTATGAACAAACCTATATCCCAGAAAATACCCCTAATATGAACACAAGTCTCTATCCCTGAAAATACCCCTAGTATGAACACAAACCTATATCCCAGAAAATACCCCTAGTATGAAAACAAGTCTATATCCTAGAATATACGCCTAGTATGAACACAAGCCTATACCCCAGAAAATACCCCACATTATGAACACAAGTCTATATCCCAGAAAATGCTCCTGGTATGAACACACACGTATATCCCACAAAATACCTATTGTATGAACACAAATCTATATCTTAGATAATACACCTAGTATGAACACAAGTCTATGTCCCAGAAAATATCCCTAGTATGAACACAAACCTATATCTCAGAAAATACCTCCAGGAATGATCACAAGTCTATATCCCAGAAAATATCCCTAGTATGAACACAAACGTATATCCCAGAAAATATCCCTAGTATGAACACAAGCCTATATCCCAGAAAATACCTCCAGGTATGAACACATACCTAAATCCCAGAAAATACCCCGTGTATGAACACAAACCTATATCTCAGAAAATACCCCTAGTATGAACACAAGTCTGTATTCCAGAAAATACTCCTAGTATGAACACAAGTCTATATCCCAGACAATAACCTTAGTATGAATACAAGTCTACATCCCAGAAAATACCCAAAGTATGAACACAAGCCTATATCCCAGAAAATACCCATAGTATGAACACACCTATTTCCCAAAAATACCCCAAAGTATGAACACAAGCCTATATTCCAGAAAATACCTCTAATATGAACACAAACCTATATCCCAGAAAATACCCCAAAGTATGAACACAAGCCTATATTCCAGAAAATACCCCTAGTATGAACACAAACCTATATCCCAGAAAATACCCCAAAGTATGAACAAAAGGATATCACAGACAATACACCTAGTATGAACACAAGCCTATATCCCAGACAATACACCTAGTATGAACACAACTATATCCCAGAAAATACCACAAAGTATGAACACAAGCCTTAATCCCAGAAAATATCTGTCAAGTATGAACACAAGTCGATATCCCAGAAAGTACCCACAGTATAAACACAAGTCTATATCCCAGAAAATACCCCTAGTATGAACATAAACCTATATCCCAGAAAAGGTCCCTAGTATGAACACAAACCTATATTTCAGAAAATACCCCTAGTATGAACACAAGTCTATATCCCAGAAAATACCCCTAGTTAGAACACAAACCTATATCCCAGAAAATACCCCTAGTATGAACACAAGTCTATATCCCAGACAATAACCTTAGTATGAACACAAACCTATATCTCAGAAAATACCTCCAAGTATGAACACAAGCCTATATCCCTGAAAAGACCTCAAAGTATGAACACACGTCAATATCCCTGAAAATACCCCTAGTATGAACACAAGTCTATATCCCAGAATATACCCCTAGTATGAACACAAGTCTATATCCAAGAAAATACCCAAAAGTTTGAACACAAGCCTATATCCCAGAAAATACCACTAGTATGAACAAACCTATATCCCAGAAAATACCCCTAATATGAACACAAATCTCTATCCCTGAAAATACCCCTAGTATGAACACAAACCTATATCCCAGAAAATACCCCTAGTATGAACACAAGTCTATATCTCAGAAAATACCCCTAGTATGAAAACAAGTATATATCCTAGAATATACCTATAGTATGAACACAAGCCTATAATCCAGACAATACCCCAACTTTGATCACAAGCCTATATCCCATAAAATACCCCTAGTATGAACACAAGTCTACATCCCAGAAAATACCCATAGTATGAACACAAGCCTATATACCAGAAAATACAACTAGTATGTACACAAGTCTATATCCCAGACAATACCCTTAGTATGAACACAAGCCTATATCTCCGAAAATACCCCTAATATGAACACACGTCTATATCCCAGAAAATATCCTTAGTATGAACACAAGTCTATATCCCAGAAAATACCCTTAGTATGAACACAAGCCTATATCTCAGAAAATACCCCTAATATGAACACATGTCTATATCCCAGAAAATATCCTTAGTATGAACACAAGCCTATATCTCAGAAAATACCCCAACTATGATCACAAACCTATATCCCAGACAATACACCTAGTATGAACACAAGCCTATATCCCAGACAATACACTTAGTATGAACACACGCCTATATCCCAGAAAATATCTCCCAAGTATGAACACAAACCTATATCCCAGAAAATACCCCTACTATGAACACATGTCTTTTTCACAGAAAATACCCCAAGTATGAACACAAGCCTAATTCCAGAAAATACCTCTAGTATACAAACCTATATCCCAGAAAATACCCCAAAGTATGAACACAAGCCTATATTCCAGAAATACCACTTAGTATGAACACAAGCCTATATCCCAGAAAATATCTCCCAAGTATGAACGCAAGTCGATTTCCCAGAAAATACCCTAGTATGAGCCCAAGTATATATCCCATAAAATACCACTGGTATGAACACATGTCTATTTCACAGAAAATACCCCAAAGTATGAACACAAGGCTATATTCCAGACAAGACACTTAGTATGAAAACAAGCCTATATCTCAGAAAATATCTCCCAAGTATGAACGCAAGTCGATTTCCCAGAAAATACCCTAGTATGAGCCCAAGTATATATCCCATAAAATACCCCTAGTATGAACACATGTCTATTTCACAGAAAATACCCCAAGTATGAACACAAGCCTATATCCCAGAAAATACTCCTAGTATGAACACAAGTCTATGTGCTAGAAAATACCCATAGTTTGACAACAAGTCTTTATTCCAGAAAATCGCCTTAGTATGAACACAAGTCTATATTCCAGAAAATACCCCTAGTATGTACACAAGTCTATATCCCAGAAAATACCCTTAGTATGAACACAAGCCTATATCTCAGAAAATACCCCTAATATGAACACAAGTCTATATCCCAGAAAATATCCTTAGTATGAACACAAGTCTATATCCCAGAAAATACCCTTAGTATGAACACAAGCCTATATCTCAGAAAATACCCCTAATATGAACACAAGCCTATATCCCAGACAATACCCCAAATATGAACACAAACCTATATTCCAGAAAATACCCCTAGTATGAACACAAGTCTACATCCCAGAAAATAACCCAAAGTATGAACACAAGCCTATATCCCAGACAATACACCTAGTATGAACACAAGCCTATATCCCAGACAATACACTTAGTATGAACACAAACCTATATCCCAGAAAATACCCCTACTATGAACACATGTCTATTTCACAGAAAATACCCCAAGTATGGACACAAACCTGTATTTCAGAAAGTACCCCCAGTATGAACACAAGCCTATATTTCAGAAAATACCCCTAGTATGAACACAAGTATATATCCCAGAAAATACCCCTAGTAAGAACACAAACCTATATCCCAGAAAATATCCCAAGTATGAACACAAACCTATATCTCAGAAAATACCTCCAAGTATGAACACAAGCATATATCCCAGAAAATACCCCAAAGTATGAACACAAGTCTATATCCCAGAAAATACCCTAAGTATGAACACAAACCTATATCGGTGTAGAGGGGTGTTCTCCCTTGATTCAATGGATGCATACAAAATATTGGCTCTGAAAAAGTGATAGTTTTTGTGTTTTTAGAGGAATATTTCTGAAATAAAAACTGGACTAAAACGGAAAATAAATACGGTATATAACATTTTTCTCAAAACATTATGAAAACTGTTCTTATAACTTTCTTCTACATGTAAACATTTCTGAGTGAGGTCAAAAATGGGTTACGCCATTGTGAGATAGTATTGGGACATTGTTATATACTTAGACTCAGAAAATGACCTAGTATTAAACTGATAGCTGACCAGTTTGAAAGTTAAAGGTTTTCTAACTAATATAACATTCTGTGGAAAGAGAAATTGTATGAATAGCGAAAATGGAGAACCAGAATAAAAAGAGAAACAGAAATGAATTAAGCAGCACGGACAGCACCCCGGAAACAGAAACTAACGTAGCTACACCGCCTGCCAAAAATGCTAAAACACTAGAAAATAAAAAAAAATCCGGAAATGCAAAACTGAGACCACAAGACGAACCAGTCGATAGCGTATCAATAAATGAAATAAAATCTGAAATAAAACAAATCAACATGAAACTTTCAAACGTTATGACAAAAGATGATGGCAACCTACGACACAGTATTAAAGAAATCATACAACACATGAAAGAAGAGCTCTTGAAATCAATAGAGCATAACGTAGACCTATTAGAAGCTAAAGTATTTGAAAAAGACATGGAAAATGATGAATTAAAGAAGAAAGTAGAAACATTAAATAAAAGAATTGAAGACCAAACAGAAGAGAACGACAAATTAAAAACAGAACTAAGATTAAATGAAGAAATATCGACATGGGTTATAAATGATATAGAACAATACAGCAGAGTAAACAATGTCAGGATTTACGGCATATCAGAAAACATACAATGGCCAGAAGCAAACGAGACCGAGAAATCCCCACAAAAAATAGTCACTGACGATACATACGAGAGTCCAGAGAAAACCACACAGACAGTAGTTAATGTATTAAACAAACATTTGCCGGGCCTTAGTCTAACAGCTGGAGATATTGACGCTTGCCACCGCCTAGGTAGGAAGAGCATCAAACCCAGGCCGATCATTGTAAAATTCCAATCACGCCTTACGAAATTGAAACTTTTAGCCAGGAAAAAAACACTACCAAAACCTGTATTCCTGACCGAAGACCTGACCAAATTGAACTATCAAGTACTTATGTCCATAAAATACAAAATGCCTGATGAAATAGAATATAGTTGGTTCAAAAATGGAAGCGTACTTTACAAGAACAAAATGGGAACAATACATCGTGTACAGTGCCAAGAATTCAACCACTGGCTAGATATGCCATGGCCAGAACCAGCACAAAGACCAGGCCGGCAAAGTATCTCAAGAGTTGACTCATAAGTGACAGTACCTTTAACTATATTGTCATACAGGGATGATTGATTTAATTCATGCTATTGAGATCACCAAAGGATAGATTATGTGTTCACTGGTGATATCTATATCTACATGCATTACACAACGAATAGTTTAGCATATAAAAGTGTTAACAATATTTATATTAAAATAGTGTCTACATAATTTTACAGACATCTCTTTCAGCAATGCTAAAGTATACTTTTAAAAGTAAAATGTATGCTAGGAACCACAACTCATCTGTACCTAAACAATCTTTGAATTTGAATTTGTCATGAGCATACATGTTTGTATATAAGATATGTACGTTTATGATAAATGTGTATACACTGAGCAAAATTTCTAATTGGTCACCTAGGTTTTATTCATATTTCTGGAAAACGGATAAGACAACAATATAAATCATTATGATATTTTATAAAGCATTTCATTATGCACGTATTAAAAATAGTTCAAACATAACAACGATTTAAATGTAGTCACCCTCCAATCAAAAAGTCACACAATGTTAATAACTGGTTATAACTCCTTGTGCATCGTATCGAAATGATGATCACTGTAAATATCGATGTGGTATGGCCTGCAATGCCTGTTGGATAATTATACCCAATCCAGGAAGCTGTGGCAACTTACGTATGCGACGTTTGAGAAGATTCCACACGTTCTCAATAGGGTTCAGGTCAGGACTTTTCGATGGACACGGAATTACTCTAACTTGGTTGAGTTGCAACATTCCTTGGGTTGCTCTTGCAGTATGACAAGGCGCATTGTCCTGTACTAGCATCATGCCGCTCTAAAATTCGGCAGAAGTATAGGGGTGATAATTTGATCCTGGTAACGTCTGGC
>CM026400.1:51655740-51699626 GCA_014843695.1 Archivesica marissinica
AGATATAACTACCCTTGAAAATACTTTAATAAACTCAGATAACAAAAACAACCAAAATAATTCTGATTTGAGAAACAAACAGCAAGAGTTGAGCGAAATATACGAAAGACAAGTAAATGGTTTAATTTTAAGAGCGAAAGCAATACATGTTGAAGGTTCTGGGAAAAAACACAAAATATTTCGCTAATTTAGAAAAGCGACATGCTGAAAAGAAAAACATACATAAATTAACTTCCGAGGGCAAAGAAATAATTAATCAATCAGAAATCTTAAACGAACTAGTTAAGTTCTACAAAACCCTATACAAAATACAAGAGGCCGGATGCCCCAATATAGATTTTTACTCCGGGCCTATCACAAAACTTACACCTGAACAGTCAACACAATGTAATGGGTTGTTAACCGAATACGAATGCTGGCAATCTCTGTATGATATGAAAAACAATAAAAGCCCCGGCTCAGACGGTCTGACAAGTGAGTTCTATAAAACGTTTTGGCAAGATATTAAAGTACACTATTTGAAATCGATAAACTATTCATACTCTAATGGTGAACTAACAGATCTCCAGAAACAAGGAATTATTACGCTATTACCCAAGCCTGTTAAACAATTAGACATATTATCAAACTGGCGGCCTATAAGATTGCAACCAAAGCTATTGCGAATCGGATAAAAAATGTATTACCCCATATAATAAGTACCAATCAAACTGGATTTATGAAGGACCGATATATTGGTGAGAATGTACGATTAATATTTGAAACAATAGACTACATCAACGAACACAACCTTCCAGGCCTAATATTCTTTTCAGACTACGAAAAAGCCTTTGATAGCCTAAACCATAATTTTCTCTATAAATGTCAAAATCATTTTAATTTTGGTGACCCCATCATTTCTTGGATAAACTGTTTTATAAAAATATAAATAGTCTAATCATTAGCAATGGTTATTTAACAGAATCGTTACCTATACAAAGAGGCGTACGACAAGGCTGTCCATTATCATCGTATCTGTTTATCATATGTATGGAACTATTGTCATATCAAATCACTATTGATAACGATATAAAAGGAATCACCATACATAATAAAGAAATAAAACAAACATTATTTGCTGACGATGCATCCTACATATTAAATGGGGAACAAAGATCATTTGAACATTTAATAGATGTAATTACTGAATTTGGAATCATAAGTGGTCTAAAACTAAATGTATCACAATCTGTAATACTAAGAATTGGGTCATTACGAAATACAAACACATCTTACTGCAACCAGAAAGACTGTTTATGGACATCTGAAAAAACAAAGACTCTTGACATTTATTTTAGCAACAATAAAGAACTGACCTTGCATCTATATCTTGAACCAAAACTGCGAGAATTTTTATATCTGTCTGAAACAATGGCAACATCGTAAACTGACACTTCTAGGTAAAGTGATAGTAATAAAAACATTTGTTCTCCCAAACCTGGTCTATCTATTTACCGTTTTACCAAACCCAACAGAAAAAGTGCTAGCGGATATAAATCATGCAATATTTAACTTCATCTGGGAAGGAAAACCAGATAAAATAAAACGTAATATACTTTTTCAAGACTATGAATATGGAGGAATAAAATTAACAAATATACATGCATTTCTACATACAATTAAGGCAAGCTGGGTGAAAAGGATAATAAACAATAACCACAGGTTCTTGGAAATGTTTCTATGTAAATACAAATTTATTTTAGCTCGATTGCGAAACAAGTTCTTTCAACTTATATAAATCACTATCGAGACCTCATTCCTGATGGAATCCATCGTCACGAGGGAGAGAGAAGAGGCAACGTGGAATTTAAATGCCTTGCCTAAGGACATAATCGTAACGGCTCCAGCGGGGCTCGAACTCCAGACCTTTCGCACCTGAAGCGAACGCGCATCCACTGCACCATCACGACTTTCTATGATAAGTATCTAAAACAATTTGGTGGAAACTTCTTATTTGAATGTAATTTATCACTCAAAGACATAAATAAATTATGCCAAACACAACCTTTCCTAAAAGACGTTTTGATTTCCTGGTTTAATATAAAACATATGTACGAAAATAATAATATTACAGTTATTAGACCCATTATTTGGAATAATTCTGACATCAGAATAACAGGAAAACCAGTTATCAATCAGGAATGGTACAATAACGGAATAAAGTATGTTGATCACCTATATGATTTTAGAAATAACAATTTTTACACGTTTGAAAACCTTAAGCAATTGTATAATTTACGCAATAATGATTTTTTAAAATACCACTCTTTGATCGGTAGTATACCTAAAAAGTGCAAAGAAAAACTAAATCAACAACATTATTACTCGGCTAAAACCGGAAAACATGCTAGACAAAATAAAAAGAGTAAAGAAACCAAATAAACTATTATATCGAACACAGATACATTTAAAGAACATAGAACGTAGAAATTCTGAGCGAAAATGGTCTCAATTGTTCGGCGATGACAATCTCAATTGGAAAATAATCTACTGCATGGCATATAAAGCAACGATTGACACTAAACTGAGAAATTATCAATATAATTTTTTAATGAGACTAGTTCCATCAAACAAGTATCTCCATATGTGTAAATTAACTGAATCATCCCTATGTGACTTCTGTTTTTGGGAGTGCCCGATCATACAAGACCTATGGACAAGCATTCGTGATTATATAAGAACTATTGGTATTAACATGTCTTTAAACTTTAAAGACATTTGTTTAGGGTGCGAACATAATAACATTGTTAATTTTATAATAATCCTGTGCAAATACTTTATCTCAAATATGAAATATAGTAAAATCCTGCCAAAGTTTGAATCATTTAAAAAGTACTTGTATCAAAGGATCGAAATCGAAAAAGACATTGCTTCATATTCTGGAAAAATAGATAGACACAAATTGAAATGGTCAAAGTTTAACTAAGCTAATCAAATATACATGCATATCAATTAATGTTTTCATAACTACAGTACAAAGATAACTCTAAACAACACAGGACCTGGAACAGCTTACACTACAAATGAACCCCCACACCAAGTATCCAACCCCTACAAATCCTTGTTTGACACACTCCTTATCCTATTAACAAATAGAAATGTTAGCAAGCAGAAGCGATCAGCCACCCATTACATCTCTCTCTCTCTTTCTCTCCTCTCGCTCTCTCGCTCTCTCGCTCTCTCGCTCTCTCGCTCTCTCGCTTTAACAACTACTCCTTAGTTACCCATTGTTCACTTTTAACTGTTGACAATCTTTGTATACACTCATTCTTAAGGGACACACTGTACATATAGATATTCGAACTCAGAAAATACCTCCGAGTATGAACACAAGTCTATATCACAGAAAATATCCCTAGTATGAACACACGTCTATATCCCTGAAAATACCCCTAGTATGAACACAAACCTATATCCCAGAAAATACCCCTAGTATGAACACAAGTCTATATCCCAGAAAATACCCCAAAGTATGAACACAAGCCTATATTCCAGACAATACACCTAGTATGAACACAAGCCTATATCCCAGACAATACACTTAGTATGAACACAAGCCTATATCCCAGAAAATATCTCCCAAGTATGAACACAAGTCGATATCCCAGAAAATACCCCTAGTATGAACACATGTCTATTTCACAGAAAATACCCCAAGTATGAACACAAACCTATATTTCAGAAAGTACCACTAGTATGAACACAAGTCTATATCACAGAAAATAACCTTAGTATGAACACAAGCCTACATCTCAGAAAGTACCCCAGTATGAACAAACGTCTATACCACAGAAAATACCCCAAGTATGAACACAAAACTATATCCCAGAAAATGTCCCTAGTATGAACACAAACCTATATTTCAGAAAATACCCATAGTATGAACACAAGTTTATATCCCAGAAAATACCCCTAGTAAGAACACAAACCTATATCCCAGAAAATATCCCAACTATGAACACATACCTATATCCCAGAAAATACCCCTAGTATGACCACAGGTCTATATCCCAGACAATAACCTTAGTATAAACACAAACCTATATCTCAGAAAATACCTCCAAATATGAACACAAACCTATATCTCAGAAAATACCCCCAAGTATGAACACAAGCCTATATCCCAGAAAATACCACAAAGTATGAACACAAGTCTATATCACAGAAAATATCCCTAGTATGAACACACGTCTATATCCCTGAAAATACCCCTAGTATAAACACAAACCTATATCTCAGAAAATACCTCCAAGTATGAACACAAGCCTATATCCCAGAAAATACCCCAACGTATGAACACAAGTCTATATCACAGAAAATATCCCTAGTATGAACACACGTCTATATACCTGAAAATACCCCTAGTATGAACACAAACCTATATCCCAGAAAATACCCCTAGTAGGAACACAAGTCTATATCCCAGAATATACCCCTAGTATGAACACAAGTCTATATCCCAGAAAATACCCCAAAGTATGAACACAAGCCTATATCACAGACAATAAACCTAGTATGAACACAAGTCGATATCCCAGAAAATACCCTAGTATGAGCCCAAGTATGTATCCCAGAAAATACCCCTAGTATGAACACATGTCTATTTCACAGAAAATACCCCAAGTATGAACACAAACCTATATTTCAGAAAGTACCACTAGTATGAACACAAGTCTATATCACAGAAAATAACCTTAGTATGAACACAAGCCTACATCCCAGAAAATACCCCAAAGTATGCACACAAGTCTATATCCCAGAAAATACCCCAAAGTATGAACACACATCTATATCCCTGAAAATACCCCTAGTATGAACACAAACCTATATCCCATAAAATACCCCTAGTAGGAACACAAGTCTATATCCCAGAATATACCCCTAGTATGAACACATGTCTATATCTCAGAAAATACTCCTAGTATGAACACAAGCCTATATCCCAGAAAATACCCCTAGTATGAACACAAGCCTATATCCCAAAAAATACCCTTAGTATGAACACAAGTCTATGTCCCAGAAAATACCCCTAGTATGAACACAAGTCTATATCCCAGAAAATACCCTTAGTATTAACACAAGTCTATATCCCAGAAAATACCCCTAGTAAGAACACAAACCTATATCCCAGAAAATATCCCAACTATGAACACATACCTATATCCCAGAAAATACCCCTAGTATGAACACAGGTCTATATCCCAGACAATAACCTTAGTATGAACACAAACCTATATCTCAGAAAATACCTCCAAATATGAACACAAACCTATATCTCAGAAAATACCCCCAAGTATGAACACAAGCCTATATCCCAGAAAATACCCCAAAGTATGAACACAAGTCTATATCACAGAAAATATCCCTAGTATGAACACACGTCTATATCCCTGAAAATACCCCTAGTATAAACACAAACCTATATCTCAGAAAATACCTCCAAGTATGAACACAAGCCTATATCCCAGAAAATACCCCAACGTATGAACACAAGTCTATATCACAGAAAATATCCCTAGTATGAACACACGTCTATATCCCTGAAAATACCCCTAGTATGAACACAAACCTATATCCCAGAAAATACCCCTAGTAGGAACACAAGTCTATATCCCAGAATATACCCCTAGTATGAACACAAGCCTATATCACAGACAATACACCTAGTATGAACACAAGTCGATATCCCAGAAAATACCCTAGTATGAGCCCAAGTATATATCCCAGAAAATACCCCTAGTATGAACACATGTCTATTTCACAGAAAATACCCCAAGTATGAACACAAACCTATATTTCAGAAAGTACCACTAGTATGAACACAAGTCTATATCACAGAAAATAACCTTAGTATGAACACAAGCCTACATCCCAGAAAATACCCCAAAGTATGCACACAAGTCTATATCCCAGAAAATATCCTAAGTATGAACACAAACCTATATCTCAGAAAATACCCCAAAGTATGAACACACATCTATATCCCTGAAAATACCCCTAGTATGAACACAAACCTATATCCCATAAAATACCCCTAGTAGGAACACAAGTCTATATCCCAGAATATACCCCTAGTATGAACACATGTCTATATCTCAGAAAATACTCCTAGTATGAACACAAGCCTATATCCCAGAAAATACCCCTAGTATGAACACAAGCCTATATCCCAAAAAATACCCTTAGTATGAACACAAGTCTATATCCCAGAAAATACCCTTAGTATGAACACAAGTCTATATCCCAGAAAATACCCCTAGTATGAACACAAGTCTATATCCCAGAAAATACCCTTAGTATTAACACAAGTCTATATCCCAGAAAATACCCTTTGTATGAACACAAGCCGATATCTCAGAAAATACCCCTAGTATGAACACAAGCCTATATCCCAGACAATACCCCTAGTATGAACAAACCTATATCCCAGAAAATACCCCAAAGTATGAACACAAGTCGATATCCAAGAAAATACCCCTAGTATGAACACAAGTCTATATCCCAGAAAATACCCCTAGTATAAACACAAACCTATATTTCAGAAAATACCCCTAGTATAAACACAAACCTATATCCCAGAAAATACTCTAAATTAATCATGTATAACCATCCTTGTATGGCATACATTAACCATGTACAGCCATCCTTGTATGGCATACATTAACCATGTACAGCCATCCTTGTATGGCATACATTAACCATGTACAGCCATCCTTGTATGGCATACATTAACCATGTACAGCCATCCTTGTATGGCATACATTAACCATGTACAGCCATCCTTGTATGGCATACATTAACCATGTACAGCCATCCTTGTATGGCATACATTAACCATGTACAGCCATCCTTGTATGGCATACATTAACCATGTACAGCCATCCTTGTATGGCATACATTAACCATGTACAGCCATCCTTGTATGGCATACATTAACCATGTACAGCCATCCTTGTATGGCATACATTAACCATGTACAGCCATCCTTGTATGGCATACATTAACCATATACAACTATCCTTGTATGGCATACATTAACCATATACAACTATCCTTGTATGGTATACATTAACCATATACAACTATCCTTGTATGGCATACATTAACCATATACAACCATCCTCGTATAACATCCATTACCCATGTATAGCGATCCTTGTATGACACCCATTACCCATGCATAGTCATCCTTGTATGACACCCATTAACCATGTATAGCCATCCTTTTATGACACCCATTACCCATGCATAGCCATCCTTGTATGACACTCATTAACCATGTATAGCCATCCTTGTATGACACTCATTACCCATGTATAACCATCCTTATATGACACCCATTACCCATGTATAACCATCCTTGTATGACACCCATTAACCATGTATAGCCATCATTGTATGACAATCATTAACAATGCATAACCATCCTTGTATGACACCAATAAACCATGTATAACCATCCTTGTAGTGACTACTAAAAATAGCAAGGCTATCATGAAAGTACTGAATATTGAATTACATACAAATAGGGTTCTTGCAAATGTTAATATCATTGATACTAATGAAAATTACTCATTTGATGACATTTGTGATGTTTTGGTTTCTAACATAAGCAATAGTGCTGTAATTTCTCAGATGCTCCAGACAGCACAGACATTCAAGTTGATATCAATAATGAGAATTTGTCAGATCAATAAAAACAAAAATTGTTACAGTTACTTAAAAACAATAGTGATGTTTTCTCAACTTCTTTGGCTGATATTGGATATTTATATAAATACTAACATAGAATAGAAATCTATTCAGATAAGAAACCTGTACGCAAACAATTCTATAGACAGGATCCGATCAAAAAGGCTGAAACTTAAAATCAAATGTAGTTCACCGCTCATTAAGCTGCTGGAATTCACCTGTGGTCGTTGTTAAAAAGAAACACAACTCATGGAGGTTTGCTGTTGATTATAGACAATTAAATCTAATCACCGTTCCAATTTCACAACCTCTACCAAGGCTTGAAGATGTTTTTGATGCATTAAACATATTTTATTTTATCAATATTTACATCATGTTGTAACATTAATATACTAGAACAAATGGATTAAATCGGAAGCTAGTAGCTTATTTAAACTGAACTTGATCCAGAAACAAGACATAAGGCTGCATTTGTTACTTATGAAGGCGTTTTTGAATTTATCCGAATGCCTTTCAGGCTACGTAACGCGCCCATGAGCTTTCAGTTATTTATGTCGGTTGTTCTGAAGGGTCTCAATTGGAAATATGCATTATGTTACATCGATGACATATTAGTGTTAAGCCCCGATTTTGAAACTCACCTTAAACATCTTGACGAAGTATTTCAGAGACTCAGAGATGCAAAACTCACTATGTAACCTTCAAACTGTTGTTTTGGTGTAGACAAGGTTATGTTTTAAGGCCATGTCATTACTGAAAATGGTGTCAGTGTTGACACCGCTAAAACAAGTAAAATAAAAAAGTCCCTATCCCCTCAACTCAAAAAGAACTGAGTGGTTTTTTAGGCCTTTGTAATACTATCACCGCTTTGTACTGAATTATGCTAAGAAATATGTCCCCTTGAATCGCTTATTGACAAAGGAGATCAAACGAAATGTTGCCCCTGGCGACTGGACGGACGAATGTCACCATGCATTTGAATCTCTTAAGGCTTCCTTGATTAGCACACCAATATTACGTTTTCCTGATATGAACAAAGATTTCATCTTAACGACAGATGCAAGTGGGTATGCATTGGGTCAAATTAATGAAAATGGCAGAGAGTATGTTATCTCATATGGCGGTAGAGCTTTACGTCCTGAAGAGAAAAAAGTGGACAGTTACGGAGTTGGAGTGTCTATCTGTCAAATGTGGTATCGAGGAATACAGGCATTATTTAACCGACATACAATTCCTAGTGTACACGGATCACAAAGCGCTCCAGTGGTTAAGGGATCAAAATGACCCTTCCGGTAGACTTAGTAAATGGGCAACGAAGCTACAGCACTTTGATTTTGAAATCAAGCACCGAAAAGGAACTAAAAATCAAAATGCTGATGCTTTGTCGAGGATTGATTATGCCAAAGTACCTGCTCCGCGTGTTGAATCTGTTAAACAAACTGATCAAACTACAACAAGTGTGTTTCTGCGGCTAGCTCCTGTAATCCTTGTGTAATTTGAGCTTCATCCCACATCTTACAGTGTTGTGAATAATACTAACACTGTGGATGATGAGTCACCTTCACATAAACCGTGTGATTCTGAGTCTGACAGAGTTGTGAAAAATACTAACACTGCAGGCAATGTGTCACCTTGTAATATTGACAACACAGATAGGCAGGCCTCTGGACCTGCACGGAGATCTTCGGAACGCATTGAAATAAACTTTGAGTATCAATATCCTCCTGTGATAGGTGTCACTGAGGTTCATGAGGATGAACAAGGTTTGTCAAAGTTACAAAAGGAATGTGAGGACTCCAATGATATTATAGCATACAATGTGGATGGAATACTACCAGATGATGTGGAAAAACATCGACTCATCATTGATCTTGGTGATAATCAATATGAAATGAAGGAGGGAATTCTATATTATTTATATACAGCCAGGACAAAAGCCGATAAGGACATAGACAGCAGTAAGCTGATTTTACAAGTGGCAGTACCCAAGGTGAAGAGGAAGGACATTTTGAAGGCTTACCATGATTGTGAGGCAAGGAGGTGGTCATTGTTGGTGTCAAAAGGACTTCTGGTGCAATTAGACAAAAGTACTGGTGGCCCAAGATGCACCAAGACATTACCGAATATGTGAAAACGTGTGACGTCTGTCAGAGAGCGAAGGTTGCATAAAATCGACAACCTGTACCACTCAGCCCTTTACCAGTGGCGAATCCATTTGCGAGAGTCTATATCGACATCCTGTGGTCACTACCAAAAACCAAAGAGGGCTACCTATATGTTTTGCTTATTGTTGATCCATTTACTAAATGGACGGAAGCTCATCCTTTAAGAACACAGGAAGCAAAGGAGATTGCCAGTGTCTTGTATAGTGCAGTATTTACACCTCGCACTATTTTCGCTGACCGCGGTAAAAACCTTTATGTCTAAGTTGGTGAGTGCACTCTGTGAGATGTTTGATATTAAACGACATCACACAAGTAGCTACCATCCGCAGACAAATGCAACTGTGGAAAGGGTCAATAGCACATTAGCCCAAACCGTAAGGGCATACATTTCGAAGGATCAGATTAATTGGCTTTCCCTATTACCCAGTATAATGATGGCGTTCCGGGAAACTCCCTGCACTGAAACCCATTGGTCCAGTTCTTATGTACTTGTTTTCGGAAGGGACATGCACCTACCTATCGACACTACATTAATTCCTAAACCATCATTAGGTCAAGATGCTCAGCAATTCTTTACACATCTTATTGCGAAACTAAAGATAAGTAAAGACATCGCACGAATAAATATGGAACGAGCACAGGAAAAGGCGAAAACACGTCATGACCTAGCTGCAAAGACACCTATTTTTAAGGTTGGGGATACTGTGCTAGTTAAACAGGAGAAGGTTCCACAGGGACTTTCTCAAAAATTGCATTACAAGTGGAGTGGCCCGTATCGCATAATGGAACTGGGACCCAACTACACTTACGCCCTTGAGAGCATTGAAACTGATAAATTACAGAGGGTAAATGTTAATGCTTCAAGACTGAAACAGACACAACAGACAAATTAAATCAAATGAAAACATTTAAGATGAGCAGGTAATCGTACGGCAGCATGTTGGTATACCGGAAGAGATATCCACTCAAGATGATGGACCACAACTTGTGGATGATCAGAATGATGATGATATGGTCCAGCCTCAGCTGGAAAGGTAAGCTGCTACATCAGATGACATAGGTATTGTACATGCCAGTAAAATAGGAGGCAAAGAACGGTATAGGATATACAACACAAAGGCTTGGGACTATGAACAAAATGTCAATAACAACGCAATAGTTGAAGTCTTACACTAAGACAGGAAGGAAGCATAAACGGAAACAGAACCCCAAATACTTCTCGAGATCGGATGAATGAGCAGTCCTTTGCTCTTGTTGATTGTGTTACCATGAATCCATGCATATGTAACATTTCTGACTATCTTTGACAACCCATAGTGAATCCTGAAACATTCTTCCATGTTGTCAAATTAGTGCCACTTCTTCCACTATTGGTATTTTATCCGTTATTCCTTACTTTCAGGATTCTTTGGTAGCCACGGTCTCTTGAACCCATTGCTACTGTTCAGTCTGCTTGGTCTGTGTAGAGGATCGTGTTTGTTTCAAAGGTTGAATTATGGTGTGACTTTCAAACAAACTGATCAGCTGATCATAGCCAGTGATATCTGGTACCACACGTTTGAATTTGACATTCCGGATGCAGTCGCAATGCCGAGCCTAGCATCATGTCATGGTAATAACCTCATAATGTACAATGATTTCTCATATTATCACTCAACTAAACAGTGTTCGTTCGGAAACGAGCACAAGATTAAATGCTACGCTACAGTCAATAGAAGAGTTAGTTCTTGAAACGCATAGTCACAGCTCTCGTAGCCGAAGAAGTTTATTGCCATTTATTTGCAAGCTATCAGAAGGATTGTTTGGAACAGTGAATGACGTGAATATATTAGCCAGTCACATGAGCAAACTAAACAAGATGTCTATTGGACTTGCAATGTCACTCACTCAACATGAAGATCATTTAAGTTCATACATTAGTTCAGCAAATTGAAAGATGGATAATCGTATGGGTGGTATTAAAGATAACGTGTTATCTATTAAGTACATTCAAGCTCAAGTTATTGCCACTGCTCTTAACATGGAGTATATTTGCATTTGAGTACATGATGGGTATATTAGTAGATCAAATACAAACTTCGGCTATGCTAAGTCATGAAATAGACGAGTTCAAGCTAGGTTTAATCAGTTTGGTAAATGGTAATCTCTCACCACTACTCATTCCTGTTAATGTTATATGTCTAGTACTTTAAAAAAGATATTCAAATCATGTTACAAGCAAAGTTTAATGGTTTCCATCTTTCCCTGACTACTGTAAATGAGGTGTACTCCGGTTGCAAGTATCTGTTTGCAAGAAATGGAACTAAACTGTATGTGACACTTAAGTTGCCAATTTCACATTTTAGGGACCCACTTACTGTGTACACAGTTATATCCGTACCAGTACCTATACATACTACTTCTGAACATGCGACACAACTATTAGATTTACTACACCACCTTGTGACTACAGAAAGTCAACAGTACTATGCCCCATTAGATAGTGTTGATTTTTCACGGTGAACAGGGAGTTCTATCAAGTATTGGTTTAAACATATTTATTCGTTCATTATGTACAGTACATATCTATTGTATAGCTATACAAACGAAAATGTATTTAATCGGAAGCTTCAAGCTATCAAGTATTGCGTTTCCAACATGGCACTGTCACCTGTTATAGATACAATTTGTATTTTGGCTCTATTTGCAAATGACAAAACTCAAGTAAAGTCTCTTTGCAATTTTCGATATGTCCAAAATGTTATTAAACCTAAAATCATGGAGATATCACCTAGCACGTTATTATTGTATCGTACTCCTTTGCTATCGGTAGAATGCTTACAAGGACATAAGATGATTACGGGTTGTGCGTTTTGTATATTTAATGTACCATGTAGATGTTCAGTTTCAACAAATGAATACTACTTTGCTCCTAGACTTGTTCATGCCACAACCATGTTGACAATGTTTACGATGGTACACCCAGTAAACAGCAACAAGTTGTTTATATGTTCAATTCTTGCATATTTGGTCCTGTCAAGTATAATTTATCTCGCACATTGTTCAATTTCATATTCTTGAATTCGTCGTCTACATGTTTCTAGGCTGTGGGCTAGTATGACGATCCCTCCCCCCATGGGAGAAGGATTCTATACCCAGTTTTTCTGAAAGACCAATACATGCGGAGTATTTTCCTGTTTTCTGCCATCTGCGCGTTGGGCCTTTTTTACGTTACGCTCTTTTAAATACGTTACTATATTAAAATAAAGATAATAAAGATTATATTTTAAAGATTACTTTATTACATATAAATGCATTGATATCATTATACAGTATTTTATATTACTCACTGGTAACTGCACTTGGAGAAGCAATACATTTCGTGATTCAATACGATAAGTAACATATTTTATTAGTAATCTACGCTACCATATAAAATTTAACAGAATTACCACCATCTTCGTATTTTATTCACATTTTCAAAACTAGATATGAGTTACATCATATGCTTTTAGATAGCCTGACATTTTCCAACATGTGTACTATTTTTAAACTAATTAGATGAAGTGTAATGGTGCTACATTACATTTGTGTTAATTACGTTACATTAAACAATGCCAAAAATCAAATGATCTAGGATGCATAATCTTTGTGATCCTGTGTGTTCTAGACATGTGTTGACCAATTAATCTAATGTTAGGTTAATAGTAATGTTATACATAAATGCACACATGTAATTACGTTACTATATTTTACGTTACCATAACATATGTTCATGAAATGTATTATTATTAAAACAACAGTGTGCATAAAATATAAATAATTTGGTAAGCTATGCCAATATCATCCAATCACTTTCAACAATACTACATATAGCATATAGTTGATATCTAAAGAAAACACATACACAATAACTGTAAAATACTAACATGATAAGTATTGATCATTAAACAAAATCAACAACAATGTCCATAATACTGTAATCATAACAATTGTATATGTTACAGAATAATACTGGTTTAAAGGATGGCACAATTGTATATGATAATACTGATCACATTAACTGTTATTAACTTAGGAATCACTCGTTCTTACTGTCACTCTCATTCTCGAACATGGCATCGATCATGCTGTTTTCTGCTTCATCTTCTGGCTATCCAATATCATCGGTTTTGGACAGTATTTCAATAAGCTCTTGGGGAATAATATTTCCATTCACCCTTTCATACTCAACTCCACTTTCGCCCAATTGCCCATCCACTCTTTTCTACTGATGGAAGGTTTGACATGCACTCATGAGCATGGAGCCAAACTTACGTTTGATAGTTCAGTCGGCGCGTATGCATCTCCAGAGCTGATCTATATGGTAGCAGTAGGCTCATTTCAATGCCATTTTGTACGTTGATTTCATGTCCTCGACCTCCAAAACGCTTGATAAACATCTCGTAGCGTAGTTTTTTGATGTCGGAATGTGTTTTATAGCCATAAATTGCGCATATAATGGCTTCAATTTGTTTGAGAAGATGTGGTGAGCATTTTTTGTTCCTGTCCAAGTTTTTTCAGTGTGTCCTGATACTGCTGATTCTTCTCAACCATTCTCAGAGGCACGACTTTACCCCGTCTGACAAACGCACTGATTGTGTCGCACCCAGTCAGACAATGGAAAGAGCGGGGAGAATCGAACAAATCTGTTCGCCATTGCTCTGCACAATTCTATTAACATTTATTAGGCGGCGTTTATTCCACAAAGTTGATGGCTCTTTCATTTATTTTCCCAGCATACTTGTCAGTTTCCCATTCTTCCTTCAGTATGTGTATCAGTTGTGTTTTGTTGTTATCATTTGTCATAAACGATTTCCAGTCTCTGGGTGTCTTTGTTTTTGGTCCTTGAATCATGCCGGTGTTGTACCGCGTCTTCGTCCTTTGATGGAATTGGGTATGTAAGTGTCTGTAACAAAGTCAACCCTACCCGATTTCGGCAGTTGGTACAATGATACAAGACTTTGCAGCATTGCGTTGCCATCTATCAAATTGGGAACATCATCTTTTGGACGACTTGTAACTACTTCAGCTAATGACTCGATATGACTCTTCAAGGGCATGCCATCGGCAGTGGCAAGAGACCATGGGACTGGAGTAAGAGGGAAAGACATGGTCAACAATATCGTGCTAGACAGCGAGTAGAACCAGTTGGGCAAATACATTGCACTCCGCTCTAATCTGAATACGCCTATTCTTCGTCGAGACAATTTTCTTTGTCTTCTCCGCTGTATTGAACGTCTTGAGATTTGTCTTCGAACTTGGGTGTTGGAAGGAAGAAGACTTTTCATCTAACCTCCTGTTGATGAACTATATGCACCAATGCATAATGGCCGCAAGCAAAATGCGTCTGAACCGTGTAACTCTGATTCAACCGTAAAGAAGGCTCGAGTTACGGCAAAGGCTAAGCGCTCTTTATACGAGGGAAAATTAAACTGCTCCGAGAATGTACCAAATGATTTTCAAACTAATGAAGTTAAATGATTGTTATTGTGATGAAATGATTAATGTGACACAGCTTATGAAAACAATTTCTGAATATATCAGCAAATTAAGTGACAATATGTACACAAGAATGGACACACTTGAAAATACACTTGAGAAACAGTAGTAACATCACGCGAGAGTTCGGCGAGATTTTGCTGCTGTGGCAAGTCCCTGACCCTTCTCTTCAGTAAGTCCCACACATGTTCTATGGGGTTGAGATCAGGACTTTTCGCTGTCCATGGCAGGATTCTCACGTTATTTTGAACGAACATGTCTCGTGTACCCCGGGCAGTATGGAAAGGAGCGTTATCCTGGGCTAAAATCATTCCACGTGCGCAACAAGCACAGGTTGGATTATGTCATCCTGGTATTTTCGTGCATTGAGATTGAGACAAAGAAACCACTGTCCACATCATAACTGATCCGCCCCAAAACGATCAATTTCTACAAGACAGCTTTCGTTATTCTGCTCTCCTCGTCTGCGATAGATGTGCGTTCGGCCGTCAGCACCACACAGTTTGATCCGAACCTCATCAACAAATAAGACATTTGCCCAGTCAGCCCTGGTAAACCTTAAATGGCGCCTTGCCCATGCTAATCTTGCTTGTCGGTGTCTAGGGGTGAGACATGGAACCTCACGTGGACAACGGCATCATACACCAACGGCCCTGAGGCGATTACGAATGGTCTGTGGGGCGACAGGACGGTTGTGAGTTCCTATGGTATGCCTCGCCGACACGGATGCAGGTAGAAAACGGTTTCGTAAATGTGATAAGACAAGGTACCTGTCTTGGCGGAGTGTCGTTACTCGCGCTCGAGGACGGCGTGGTTCCGGTTCTTTGAAAGTTCGCCCATAACCGAACGGTACTGGTATGATGCATATTGAAGAATCTTGCAACCTGAAATAAGTTTAAGAAAACTCTTAAAAAACTAGACAAAAAACAAGAAATACTGTGTTAATGCACAAAATCGCTTAAAGAAAGATAATTCACAATTTACAACGTACCTGTCTCACTGATATTCCCGTTTGGAGCATTCCGACGGCTTTACCGCGTTCTTCAAGCGACATTCTCGCCATAATTGATGTTTTTACTTTGGTGCATAAAACAACGATTCGATTGAAACGTGTTATGTCCATTTTCATGATATGCACGGGATTTTCGAGTCAGATTTTCAAAATCGAACCCTTTGTTCCGCTTGGACTACCATGGCATTGGGTACATATTTTAGCGTTGTTCCGCTTGGACTACCATGGCAATGGATACATGTTTTAGCGTTGTTCCGCTTGGACTACCATGGCAATGGATACATGTTTTAGCGTTGTTCCGCTTGGACTACCATGGCATTGGATACATGTTTTAGCGTTGTTCCGCTTGGACTACCATGGCATTGGGTACATGTTTTAGCTTTGTTCCGCTTGGACTACCATGGCATTGGGTACATGTTTTAGCTTTGTTCCGCTTGGACGACCATGGCATTGGGTACATGTTTTAGCGGTTAAAATGGGTAGATATGGGTGTTCAATAAAGATTTGCCAATTTTTGTGAAGATCTATAATGTTATTTCCAAGAAATTGCAATTAATAAAGTGTCGGTTTATAAGTTTTGTTCAGTGTATATTTATAACGATGTTTAAGTTGAGAAATGAGTTAGTATATCAAAATCAATGCGTTTTCCTTCTCCCTGAAAGAATTGTATGAACAGCTACGTACATGAATAAAACACGTGAATTAAACCAACGCAGATTGATATGTTGAATTTTCAAGGTCTGTATATTTGTGTATATCATGTACAATAGTGTTGATAAATAACTAATATCAGTGAACATGTTCACCAATCATGTGACTGTAACCATGTGTAAATGTTTTTAATTATGTTATCTCATGGACAAAACTGGTTTGAGTTACCAAACTTACCTAAACTGATGTTACATAGCGTCCGAATCTTCTATCTATATATATATATATATATATATAGCGCCCGCATAAGGGTCGGGCTAAAACGCAGACGCTTATGCAAACGATATGTAATGTATAGTAAAACGCCGACAACAAAGGTATATAGTGATATTGGAAAACGCAGACAAAAGGAACATATACTAGGGAAAACGCAAACCAGTTGAACATATAGTAAATCTATCTGCTTTAATGCAGACATATTGATTATATAGAGAAAACGCAGACGAGTTGAACATATAGTAAAATTGTTTTATAGAGAACACGTTGACAAGTTGAACATATACTATAATTGTTCTATTGTTTACTGCAGACACGTTGAAATATAATAAAAATGTTTTATCGCAGACTCATTGACTAGATATATATAGAGAGAAACGCAGACGAGTTGAACATATAGTAAATTTATCTGTTTTACTGCAGACACATTGAATATATAGCGAAAACGCAGACCAGTTGAACATAGAGCAAATTTATCTGTTTTATTGCAGATACTTTGAATATATAGAGAAACACAGACGAGTTGAACATATAGTAAACTTGTTGTTTTATTTGTTTATAGAGAACCGCAAGCAAATTGAAATATAATAAAACATGTTTTATTGACTAGATATATATAGAGAGAAACGCAGACGAGTTGAACATATAGTAAAATTGTTTTACTGCAGACACATTGAATATATAGAGAAACGCAGACGAGTTGAACATATAGTAACATTGTTTTACTGCAGACACATTGAATATATAGCGAAACGCAGACGAGTTGAACATATAGTAACATTGTATTACTGCAGACACATTGAATATATAGCGAACACGCAGACGAGTTGAATATATAGTAAATGTATCTGTTGTATTGCAGACACATTGAATATATAGAGAAACGCAGATGAGTTGAACATATAGTAAAATTGTTTTACTGCAGACACATTGAATATATAGCGAAACGCAAACGAGTTGAACATATAGTAAAATTGTTTTACTGCAGACACATTGAATATATAGCGAAAACGCAGACGAGTTGAACATATAGTAAACGTGTTGTTTTATTTGTTTATAGAGAACCGCAAACAAATTGAAATATAATAAAATTGTTTTATCGCAGACTCATTGACTAGATATATAGAGAGAAACGCAGACGAGTTGAACATATAGTAAATATATCTGGTTTATTGCAGACACATTGAATATATAGAGAAACGCAGACGAGTTGAACATATAGTAAAATTGTTTTACTTGCAGACACATTGCATATATAGCGAAAACGCAGACGAGTTGAACATAGAGCAAATTTATTTGTTTATTGCAGACACATTGAATATATAGAGAAACGCAGACGAGTTGAACACATTTTTTCGCTATATATTCAATATGTCTGCAATAAAACAATTTTACTATATGTTCAACTCGTCTGCGTTTCTCTATATATTCAATGTGTCTGCATTAACACAGATAAATAAAACAAGTTTAGTCTATTGTCAACTTGTCTTCGTGTATAAAACAATTTTACTAATATTATGTTCAACTTGTCTGCATGTTCTCTATATATTCAATGTGTCTGCATTAATACAAGTTGACTATATGTTCAACTCGTCTGCGTCTGTTGCCTTTGTCTGCGTTTTCCAATATCACTATATACCTTTGTTGTCTGTGTTTTACTTTACATTATATATCGTCTGAATAAGCGTCAACGTTTTAGTCTGAGCCCCCGCATAATGCGTCTGCATTTTAGACGGCGTCATTATTGTAACTTTATTTACAAAACTATACAGAATGCCTTTAAAACACATCAATCTGACCTTGTACTTTATTTTCGCGTTTATTCTTAATTTCTTGATTAATCAATCAGAAACGTTAGTTTTGGCAGACGATCAGACACATTATCAAAATATGGTTTGACTACTTCTGTATAGAAAGCACAAGACGAAATGCATTCGAATTATTAATTCTTTGTTCCATTTGTCCGTTTTATTTACAAACGTTGCCGTATGCAAACAAGCAAACAAATAAAATTGAGGAATACTTATAACGGATAAACTTGCTTTGCTAAGCGTATACAAGGCATTGTTATATTTAAACCTCCTGCACAATAAATCCAGATAAAACCTATATAAACAATAGCACTCTATATGTCTTAAGAAATACGATCAAATCATGTACATGTAGTATTGTATATAGTATTGGGACATTCGTACAGTATTAAATATTTTATTAAATAAGGATAGTATTGTATCATGGTAAGTTGATAGTTCATACTATTTGTTTCTATCTTTATGACATAGTTATGAGCATCTGAAACAGCATAAACTTATTATCTATTTACAATGAATTATGACTTTGATCAACCATTGTTGAGTTGGATAACTAACTATATATTTAATATAGCAAACTGTTTCTCAGTACAAATCAACAGGAGTTGCGAAATAATGCACAGTTGTTTTTATTCAAGGGCACTGATTACAATACCGCTGGTCCTGACTATCGAGCTCAATATGTTGAAGCTAAACACCAGATGCATTTAGGCATCATAAATCAAAGGGAGTGTTAATGGAGATAGTTTGAATTCATCATTTGGTATTGGTATCAGCCTGCTTCCACTATCAGGTTTGCCCAATGTAGAGCCAAGTGGTTGGAACAGATACGAAGATGGACATGCATGTATTTAGATTAAGCGGTAACATTGTACCTCAATAATTAGCAGATATGATATTTCTTCTGCAGAAACTGAAACTGATAGTAACAAATATTGAACTGACAGATATGACTGTCATCCTGTTTGAAGACTGACACACACACACACACACACACACACACACCACACACACACACACACACACACACACACACACACACACACACACACACACACACACACACACACACACACCACACACACACACACACACACACACACACACACACACACACACACACACACACACACACACACACACACACACACACACACACACACACACACACACACACACACACACACACACACACACACACACACACACACACACACACACACACACACACACACACACACACACACACACACACACACACACACACACACACACACACACACACACACACACACACACACACACACACACACACACACACACACACACACACACACACACACACACACACACACACACACACACACACACACACACACACACACACACACACACACACACACACACACACACACACACACACACACACACACACACACACACACACACACACACACACACACACACACACACACACACACACACACACACACACACACACACACACACACACACACACACACACACACACACACACACACACACACACACACACACACACACACACACACACACACACACACACACACACACACACACACACACACACACACACACACACACACACACACCACACACACACACACACACACACACACACACACACACACACACACACACACACACACACACACACACACACACACACACACACACACACACACACACACACACACACACACACACACACACACACACACACACACACACACACACACACACACACACACACACACACACACACACACACACACACACACACACACACACACACACACACACACACACACACACACACACACACACACACACACACACACACACACACACACACACACACACACACACACACACACACACACACACACACACACACACACACACACACACACACAACACACACACACACACACACACACACACACTGGTTTTAAGTAGTGTTCAATGTTTATTACCGGTACGTGCCCTTTCACCACCTTGTAGAGGAAGATCAACCTCTGTTGTCGCCGCCTCTCCTGGAGAGTAGGAAGGTTACGGTCGTTCATCATATCTGATGCACACCCATCTTCTCTGGAGCGGTATTCGTTGGTGATGAACCTGACTGCTGACCGTTGGACTCATTCCAGCGTGTCAATGTCACTTTGTTGGTATGTGTCCCATATAATGCTTCCATACTCAACTTTGGATCTGATCAGAGCTATGTAGGCGTTTTTCCTGCAGTTATTGGGGCAGTGGCGAAGGTTGCGCCTCAGGAATCCTAAGGTGGAATTGGCTCATTTTCTGATGTTGTTGACATGCGTCTTCCATTTCATATCTTCGGAGAAGGTAATGCCGAAGTATAGATTGTCTTTGACCTGTTGTAGAATCGCGTTGCTAATGCTGTAGAAGGAGGATCTGTTCTTACCGCTGAGGCTGTAGCACTTCTTCGTATTGAACTTCATTCCTCAGTCGTTTGCACATTGTTGAAGATTATCTAGGTCATGTTGGAGGATTTCATGGTCTTTGAATGTAGTGATTGGTCTGTAGTGCAGGCAGTCATCTGCAAACAGTGCATAATATACACAATTTCTATCATGCGCACAGTACAAGGTTCACTGGTCAAACTCATATACAATATCCTGCATTGTATAATCATACTGTCTCATTATAACAGTCTACGTTTCACGTATTTAATCCATTTAGTCTAACAATAACTGGCATTTCTCTGATCCCCGTCACACTCCGTGATACAAATGTTATAATTCTGATTTCAACAATTCAGTACTTTAGACGGATTGAAAATATTATATATTGTGCATTTTACAGATATTATTATCCTCATGTTGCATCACTCCAACAAAACATTTTTGTTTTTTTGTTTTATTTGAATTTTTCCAAGCAGTAGTATAAATTTCACCCAGTGCATGGACGTATTGTTGGTACAGATTGACCTGTCCTTTCTACAGTGAACTACATGTATCTATAATCGTATGCAAGTAATACAGTCAGCTGAGTCCGCATCAACCTTACATCTCATGCGCATTACATCTCACCTAATTGCTTACCACATTGGTACCAAAATCTTTTTTTATTTTTGACACACAATATTGATATTCTTATTAATGAATATTGATTTTCATCACATCATTATATAAATATACAGTTGGTGCCTATTGACCTGTCGCTTTACGGGTCATACGAATGTACATAAGGCACAGCCTACTAAAGAATACAAATAACTTTTAAGTAGCGGTAAATTTCGTCCTCTCAGTCACGGGTGCATTAGCAATATGTTAATGTCCATAATCCTGTAATACCCGTACTATACAAGTGGACTAATATATTATTGTATTCAATCAACGACAGTTGAGTGCGCACCAACTTTACCAACATTTTCTATTGACTGAATTCACTATTTCATGTGATACTTCATTTTTCCACCTACTGCTCCAACACTAAAATTGTTATCCTATCAGAATTTGAATGATTGCATTTGAATATGTGTTTAGTTTGTCACTTCATGTTTTATTTGTGCTCGGGGGGATGGGGTCAGGATCGGTCATCCGATCCTGTATTACATTATTCATAAACCAAATGTCACGTGATTTTCACATTGTATTATCATTATGTATACTTTTCCCAAATGGGTAGTTGTTTGACAAGTTATCGCGTGGCTATCGGTTTATTTTACAACGTTGCTTACGGTAGAGTTAGAAAGACTGAACTCATTCATTCAGACCCAATTGCGGATATATGTAAATTACTAACTTGCGTATTATTAATATCAATAGGCCCGATACGACGACTATTGGTCTGTCTCTATCACACATTATATAAAGCGGATGTATTACTCTTTATCGCAACAAATACTGTATTATCTTGCTGTGATATTTTTGTAAAAGACTTAATCTGTTCGTTATATGATTTACCGTGTCTCAACTTTGATTTTATATTATTATATTATATTACTACTATTACTATTAAGTGGTAATATTGAAACAAATCCAGGTCCACACGATGAAACCACTTGTCAAAATATTAGAAGTAATAAGGAATAAGATTGATTATATAAATGATAATTGGCTTGACTATGACATCCTCTGCTTTACGGAGACACACCTTGATATGTCGGTGTCTAATGAAATTTTTTATTTAGAATCATTTTCAACAGTATACAGAAAGGATAACACTTGCCATTCAGGGGGCTTGCTCATCTATATATCGGATCATTTAATATCAGAATGTAAGCTGAATATTGAAAATTGTTTGGAAGAATCTCTTTGGGTAGAATTAAGAAATAAACATGAGACATATCTTATTTGTACGGTTTACCGCCAACCAAACGTTACTGTCGAGTTTTGGAACAAGTTTAATATATGTATAGAAAAGGCGTTCGAGTACTGTAACAAAATTCTTGTGTTAGGAGATATTAGCGAGGATCAATTAAACATCAACAACCATAACTTTAAAGATATGTTACTAATTAATGATATGAATAGTGTAATACATGAACCAACACGTGTTACTGAAGTCTCTTCAACACTACTCGATCCCATCGCTGTTACTAATAATGTTCCAGTTTATGTCGCCGGGATTTGTTTAACCCCGTACGAAATAAGTGATCATTATGGGACCTACATTTTTATAAATTATACAAATCACTCGAGCACCAGTTACAAACCTCGTGTCTGGAATTACAAACGCGCCGATTTTAGTAAATTAAATAATCTTATACAATCGACAAATTGGTCAGTTTTAAGTTTACATTCAGTACACGAAGCCTGTGAATCATTCACTACCATGTTCACTAATTTAGCAAAACTATGTATTCCTACAACGTTTGTTATAATAATCCGACCAAACGATAAACCATGGTATGATTCAGTTATTCGTAGAACATCAAGGCAACGTGACAGGTTTAAGAAAAAGGCAACCAAAACCAATTCTGCCACCGACTGGAACTTGTATAAACACATGCGTAATAAAGTAAACAACCTAAAAAAAAATGCTAAAGAGCAATTTTTAATAACCTTGAATTCTCTTTATCAGAAGCTAATCTGAATAATCCAAGATCCTACTGGAAAACGGTTAAAATGTTAATTAACAATAATAATAGTAAGTGCAACACTATTCCCCCTCTTACAGTTGAAAACAATAACACTATCAAATATTATATCACAGATATCGAAAAGGCGAACTGTTTAAACGACTATTTTGTTTCTGTATCACACGTAGATGAAACTAATGCTCAGTTACCGAACTTTGTCTCCAAAACTAATACAACCCTAACTGATTTCGTTATTCAAGAACAAGAAATAATTGATATAATGTCTTCATTACTAATAAATAAGGCTGTAGGACCAGACGAAATAAGTCATAGAATGTTGAAAGAAACTCGAAATACTATTAGTAAACCTCTATGCATATTGTTTAGAAGATCATTACACGAAAGTATATATCCAAATAACAGGAAATTTGCAAAAGTTATGCTTCTATTTAAAAAAGGCAACACAAGCACACCCTCCAACTACAGACCCATATCATTGACCAGTTGTATAGGAAAAGTCATGGAAAGGGTAATATACAAACATATTTACAATCATTTACATTCAAGTAATGTAATATATCCTTTGCAATCTGGTTTTCTGCCGGGACACTCGACTATTTACCAACTTTTAGACATATATCATCAAATTTGTGAATCATTTGACAAACAACAAACAACCTGTATAGTGTTCTGCGACATATCGAACGCGTTTGACCGTGTCTGGCACCGAGGCCTTCTTTTTAAACTTAGACAATATGGTATTAATGGTGAACTTCTTCAATGGTTAAACGATTACCTTTATAACCGCAAACAATCTGTCTTTGTAGGATCTGAAATCTCAAGTATTCTGAGTCTAACAGCTGGCTCCGCCTTAGGACCGCTATTATTTCTGATATACGTCAATGACATAGCTGAACATTTGTTAAGCGTAGCAAGACTATTCGCGGATGATAGCTCACTAGCTGTTTCCTCCAACAACATGCAATATATTGAAACAACATGATTGGTCACGCCAATGGCTAGTAAATTTTGATCCTAACAAAACGGAAATTATGATTTTCCCATCCAGTGTTACTTTTAGACCGACTCTATATTTTAACAATACTAAACTCGATTTTGCTGAGCACCACAAACACCTCGACTTAACATTATCATCAGATATTAAATGGCACGAACACATACATAATATTACAGTATCAGCGACGAAAGTTTTAAGTTCAATGAGAGCGGTGAAATATAAATTAAAGAGAAATACTATTAACCAAATTTATATATCATATATGAGGCCCATTTTGGAATACGCTTCTGTCGTATGGGATGGGTGTACCGAGTACGAAGAGATCTTTAGAACTATTACAATTCGAAGCGGCACGTGTAGTAACAGGACTCACAAGGTCCGTATCAATCCATTTATTAACGAAAGAAATTGGTTGGGTACCGTTATCTGATAGACGTAAAATTCAAAAACTTATCACTGTTTTTAAGGCAAAACAAGGTCTTATACCGAGTTACCTTAGAAACATTTTCCCTAAACTGAAACTACAGACTACCCATTACGTAATAATGACAACTATACAACAATCGCAAAGCGAACAAAAGTCTATAATAACTCGTTCATACCATCATCAACAGCTCTCAGGACCCCAGGTCCGTATAAGCAGACACAAACGCTGGGGGGAAAAGGAAGGGGAGAGTGAGAGGGAGAAACGAATAAAAAGGACAGCATGAGGGAAAGGAAGAAAGTGGGAGAAAAAGCAATAAGAAACAGGAGAAGAGGCATAGGTGTGGTACACATGAAGAGAGCTAGCAAGTGGCAAGGAGGTCAAGAAGAGAACCTCTTACGGCGAAGCATTGTGGAGTATATTGGTTACATGTATTGTAGAGTGTATTGGTTACATGTATTGTGGAGTATATTGGTTACATGTATTGTGGAGTATATTGGTTACATGTATTGTAGAGTATATTGGTTACATGTATTGTGGAGTATATTGGTTACATGTATTGTGGAGTATATTGGTTATATGTATTGTGGAGTATATTGGTTACATGTATCGTAGAGTATATTGGTTACATGTATCGTAGAGTGTTTTGGTTACATGTATCGTAGAGTATATTGGTTATGTGTATTGTAGAGTATATTGGTTACATGTATTGTGGAGTATATTGGTTACATGTATTGTAGAGTATATTGGTTACATGTATTGTGGAGTATATTGGTTATATGTATTGTAGAGTGTATTGGTTACATGTATTGTAGAGTATATTGGTTACATGTATTTATGCTCTCCATAAATAAAGCATATAGTTGCCAGTCTGTCTGTCCGTCTGTATGTCCATCTGTCTGTCCGTGCATGTACTTCCTTGTCTAGAGCTTAACTCTAAATGTACTGAAACATGAACCAGTATTAGAGGATAATGAGGCAAATGCAGAACACATCATGCAAATATTTTATGTTCATGAGAAATTATATGAAACAATTGCCGTTTATTCTGTCCAATAGGTCGTTACAGAATACAGAAAGTTTATTTTAACAGAATTTATTATTTATAGATTGATGCGACTGGTACAGTGAAACTGACAAATATCAGCCCTGAGCAGACAGTTAACATTGAACCAGAGGTCAACGATGGTAAAGTGTGCCTGTCCAAATACATCTACATCGCTCCAAAATTCTTCCAGAATAAGAACAGAGTTGTGTACAGGACACTGGATGATATGTATGGAGTGGGGATGATAATGTGGGAACTATGGGTAGGACAACGTGTCGTTGAATTGGGAAAGAAGTTCCAGATCCCAGCTTCTAATGGTGCAGGTCAAGAATCATTTAAAAGCGTTTCAAATACAGGTTCAACCAACAGTAAGGGATCAAGGGGTTCAAAAGGTGGCTCAGAAAAGGGATCAACTAATCATCTACAGAAAAGCGGTTCAAAAGAATCCTTTAAAGGGACTACAGATGAAAATGTAGGTGAAAGCAAGCACAAAGGCTCAACTAGAGATGACAACGATTACGAGAATGATGATGTATTCGAGTGGGAAAAAGAAGACGATCAATGGTTTCAAAAGTATTTGGAAACGTATCGCCCAAAACAGACTGGACATTTTAAAATAGAGGATGACAATAAGAGAAATGATCTAGCTCAAGAATGGTGGAATACGCTGGATAGGTTTCTTAATGAGAATATTAGCGCCAAACAATGTTTTGACTGGTGCAAACACTATACCGGTACAAACTTTGTTTCAGAGCATATTGGTAAAGATTAAAACCTCAAATGCAGAATACAGCATTCCCCGACTTAGTTGCATTGGTGAGAAGTGAGTGTGGTAACCACTGCGGTAATCGGACAGCCATGACATAGCTGGTCTGTTTACTATTAGTTACTGTAATAAAACTATGTACCTTGCATTACCAGTCGTATGCAACAGTGATCTTGTGTATGTGCTGTCAAGAACCAGGGGCATTGCTGGTGCTGTCAAGAACCAGGGGCATTGCTGGTGCTGTCAAGAACCAGGGGCATTGCTGGTGCTGTCAAGAACCAGGGGCATTGCTGGTGCTGTCGAGAACCAGGGGCATTGCTGGTGCTGTCAAGAACCAGGGCATTGCTGGTGCTGTGAAGAACCAGGGGCATTGCTGGTCACAATGTACAATCGGACCAAATGGGTCCCTGCAAGGTATACCAACATAATTCCCCCTACCCAAGTTTTTTTTAACACGGGAGGACAAAATTCTAGGTTCCTACCTTGAATTTGAATGGGTGGGATTATGTCATAATTGAGTTTTTATTTGGGGGATTATGTCTGCCTGTGTCAATACCATGAGGGGATTATGTCCTACACTCGCCCTGCAAGAAGAACTACAAAATATATGTATACAAATGTAGGTATTTTTTTCTAGAGCGGAATGACATGGCGCTCTGCCGTTTTGCCGACGATTTTCTTTGAAACTATTTTTTTTTATATATATACATGTATAAGCAGGCGAGTGCCTTCGGGCGGGCAGACCTATATAAACTCCTGCCCTACTACTTCTTTGATCAAACATAATTAGCTGTCAAACACCGTAAGTTAACAAAATTTTCTAAGGGGTAAACCCTTCATGCACCGTGCCTCTTCTGACCCACTCTGCCCTTTTTTCCACTAAACTTTAAATCCTAAAATGCTATCATTTAAATGTGAGGTCAGCAAAATCTGCTGGCATGTGCGTTTATCTTAGAATTAACACTGCCTTACTCTGCTATATATTCCTAATGCCAGCTAACTATTCTGGGAATACCGTAGCAACCATGTTCTCTGCATTCTCTTACGGATGAAAGCGAAATCTTAGCGCGCTCGCTTCTCACAAATGCAACCCGGGTTCGATCCTTGGACCGGGAAGTATGTGAGATGGTATGGTGGTCACCAAATCGGACAGGTGGGTTTACTCCGGTTTCCTCCCACACGAATGACCGCATTTACGCTTTCATCCGTGCCTGCGCCAACGAGTGATTAATATAAGTTGTTAAAACTTACTTCGCAATCGTTGTAAAATAAATATAGTTTAAACTAAAGCGAAATAATAGAATATACAAATTATATAAACTGGATATATATGTGTATATCAAATACTATAGTTATATCGTGTTGTTCTTCCTCATATAGATTTATTATATTGCTATAAATTTGATGCAATCTGATTGGATAATAAACCATGTGTAAATATTCTTTATCTGGCATATGCCTTCAAACATTGCGACCAACGATTTAAATGTTTGACCTTCAAATCGGGGTCAACAAAATTCTCAACATATCGGGATATGCATGGCCAAGAACCCATACAACTATCATAGCCTTTTAGGAATGGGTATGTTTAGGTCCCCATGGTGATCGTTCCAAATATATATATTCAAACCAATAGGTTTGTCCCATTTTCATGTCAGCATATCTTTGAAAACACTGGTCCCTTTTTCAAAGAACGTCGTACAAATGTTTAGTGGGGCAATATTTTGTCTTGCTCCACATTTTTCAAATTGATCGGTACTTGAAATAACAACACACACAAATGTTCCAAGACCTATGTTTGTATCTGCAATGTCAAGGTCACACCAGTGAAAGGTCACATTGACCTGTCGAAGGTCACACTTTTCCCCCGTCTGACCCTAATAAAATTAAGTCTTTCAGATGGGACGTTAAACCGAGGTCTCGTGTCGGTGCTTTACACCGTGCACGTAAAAGAACCAGAGGAGATTCTGTCAGATATGGTTGCAATATATTGTGATGGCTTCATATCTTGTAAACTTATTGGCCCGTTTTGGAATAACGTCACAAAAGGATGAATACTGTTTGACAGTCAAACATCTCTTGTTTATAGATGGTTATTCAATCTTTGTTTTGCATTCTATCTGATTGTTCTCTTTTACATTATTCGATAGAGAGAGTACATATGGATGTTAAAACTAAACTTAAGTTGTTTGATACAATGATTGTACCTATTATTTTATATGCTTTTGAGGTTTGGGGTGTATACAACCTAAAGGATGTCGATAAATTACATTTGAGATTTTGTAAATATATTTTGGGTGTTAAGCTGCAAACACCTAGCAATGCTATATATGGTGAATTAGGACGATTTCCATTATCTGTTATATGTAAAGAGAGAGTAATTAAATTTTGGTTTAAAGTAATGAAAAATGTTGATTCTCCAATGTATAATATGTATGCCGATCTGTGTAATAACGTTAACGGTAAATGTTGGGCTGGCCGAGTTAATTCCTTAATTGATCATCTCGGTTTTACAAATGTTCGACTCAATTTTGATGCTAATATTAACTATTTACCTATGTTTAAAATGAGATTACGCGACCAGTTCGTTCAAGACTGGAACACATCAGTAAACACAATGTCGAAACTTGATTATTATTGTAAATTTAAGCTGACATTCCGTTATGAAGACTATATTGATCAAATCTCTAGTGATAGTTTACATCAATGTTTTACATGTTTAAGATTAACATCCCATAAATTAGAAATTGAATTTGGAAGATTTAATGGTATTGATAGAAACAATAGGTTATGTAAATTATGCAATCAAAATGTAATTGAATCAGAATACCATTTTATATTATGTTGTGAAAAACACAGAGATAAGATTGAAATATTTGGGATACATAGCATTGCCATCAATGATTAATGTTTGTAAGTACATCAAAGAAGCTATGTCATTACGTAGTAATACCCTGTCAATTACTACTGTTTCTTAAATGTATTTTATTTGTTTATATATGTAACATGTTTTGTGATGTCTTTGCCATATTTCTATCATTGTAAATGGCCAAAGGCAATATAGTTGCTGATTATGCCAATAAATTTGAAACTTGTTCTCTTTTACAAATAATCAAGATTCATTATGTTTTAGCTTTAATATTTGACTCCAATCTATAATCCATCTTATCTTGAGTTTGTTTACATTAATTCTTTTTTTTATAGCTAGATTTAGGATTTAACCTTAACTTCATCATATATATTTGTTTTAATTTTGAAATTTGGATGTATGGTACGCTATGTTTTATTTGGATGTATGGTATGCTATGTTTTATTTGGATGTATGCTATGTTTTATTTGGATGTATGGTATGTTTTATTTGGATGTATGGTATGCTATGTTTTATTTGGATGTATGGTATGCTATGTTTTATTTGGATGTACGCTATGTTTTATTTGGATGTATGCTATGTTTTATTTGGATGTATGGTATGTTTTATTTGGATGTATGGTATGTTTTATTTGGATGTATGGTATGTTTTATTTGGATGTATGCTATGTTTTATTTGGATGTATGGTACGCTATGTTTTATTTGGATGTATGGTACGCTATGTTTTATTTGGATGTATGGTACGCTATGTTTTATTTGGATGTATGGTACGCTATGTTTTATTTGGATGTATGGTACGCTATGTTTTATTTGGATGTATGGTATGCTATGTTTTATTTGGATGTATGCTATGTTTTATTTGGATGTATGGACGCTATGTTTTATTTGGATGTATGGTACGCTATGTTTTATTTGGATGTATGGTATGCTATGTTTTATTTGGATGTATGGTATGCTATGTTTTATTTGGATGTATGGTATGTTTTATTTGGATGTATGGTATGTTTTATTTGGATGTATGGTATGCTATGTTTTATTTGGATGTATGGTATGTTTTATTTGGATGTATGGTATGTTTTATTTGGATGTATGGTATGTTTTATTTGGATGTATGGTATGCTATGTTTTATTTGGATGTATGGTACGCTATGTTTTATTTGGATGTATGGTACGCTATGTTTTATTTGGATGTATGGTATGTTTTATTTGGATGTACGCTATGTTTTATTTGGATGTATGGTATGCTATGTTTTATTTGGATGTATGGTATGTTTTATTTGGATGCATGGTATGTTTTATTTGGATGTATGGTATGTTTTATTTGGATGTATGGTACGCTATGTTTTATGTGGTACGCTATGTTTTATTTGGATATATGCTATGCTATGTCTTATTTGGATGTATGGTACACTATGTTTTATTTGGATGTATGGTACGCTATGTTTTATTTGGATGTATGGTACGCTATGTTTTATTTGGATGTATGGTATGCTATGTTTTATTTGGATGTATGCTATGTTTTATTTGGATGTATGGTATGTTTTATTTGGATGTATGGTATGCTATGTTTTATTTGGATGTATGGTATGTTTTATTTGGATGTATGGTACGCTATGTTTTATTTGGATGTGTGCTATGTTTTATTTGGATGTATGGTATGTTTTATTTGGATGTATGGTATGTTTTATTTGGATGTATGGTATGTTTTATTTGGATGTATGGTATGCTATGTTTTATTTGGATGTATGCTATGTTTTATTTGGATGTATGGTATGTTTTATTTGGATGTATGGTATGCTATGTTTTATTTGGATGTATGGTATGTTTTATTTGGATGTATGGTACGCTATGTTTTATTTGGATGTATGGTATGTTTTATTTGGATGTATGGTACGCTATGTTTTATTTGGATGTATGGTATGTTTTATTTGGATGTATGGTATGTTTTATTTGGATGTATGGTACGCTATGTTTTATTTGGATGTATGCTATGTTTTATTTGGATGTATGGTACGCTATGTTTTATTTGGATGTATGGTATGGTATGTTTTATTTGGATGTATGGTACGCTATGTTTTATTTGGATGTATGGTATGTTTTATTTGGATGTATGGTATGTTTTATTTGGATGTATGGTATGTTTTATTTGGATGTATGGTACGCTATGTTTTATTTGGATGTATGCTATGCTATGTTTTATTTGGATGTATGGTACGCTATGTTTTATTTGGATGTATGGTACGCTATGTTTTATTTGGATGTATGGTACGCTATGTTTTATTTGGATGTATGGTATGCTATGTTTTATTTGGATGTATGGTACGCTATGTTTTATTTGGATGTACGCTATGTTTTATTTGGATGTACACTATGTTTTATTTGGATGTATGGTACGCTATGTTTTATTTGGATGTATGGTACGCTATGTTTTATTTGGATGTACGCTATGTTTTATTTGGATGTATGGTACGCTATGTTTTATTTGGATTTATGGTACGCTATGTTTTATTTGGATTTATGGTACGCTATGTTTTATTTGGATGTATGGTACGCTATGTTTTATTTGGATGTATGGTACGCTATGTTTTATTTGGATGTATGGGATGCTATGTTTTATTTGGATGTACGCTATGTTTTATTTGGATGTATGGTACGCTATGTTTTATTTGGATGTATGGTATGCTATGTTTTATTTGGATGTACGCTATGTTTTATTTGGATGTATGGTACGCTATGTTTTATTTGGATGTATGATATGCTATGTTTTATTTGGATGTATGGTACGCTATGTTTTATTTGGATGTACGCTATGTTTTATTTGGATGTACGCTATGTTTTATTTGGATGTACGCTATGTTTTATTTGGATGTATGGTACGCTATGTTTTATTTGGATGTATGGTACGCTATGTTTTATTTGGATGTACGCTATGTTTTATTTGGATGTATGGTACGCTATGTTTTATTTGGATTTATGGTACGCTATGTTTTATTTGGATTTATGGTACGCTATGTTTTATTTGGATGTATGGTATGCTATGTTTTATTTGGATGTATGGTACGCTATGTTTTATTTGGATGTATGGGATGCTATGTTTTATTTGGATGTACGCTATGTTTTATTTGGATGTATGGTACGCTATGTTTTATTTGGATGTATGGTATGCTATGTTTTATTTGGATGTATGGTACACTATGTTTTATTTGGATGTATGGTACGCTATGTTTTATTTGGATGTATGGTACGCTATGTTTTATTTGGATGTATGGTATGCTATGTTTTATTTGGATGTATGGTACGCTATGTTTTATTTGGATGTACGCTATGTTTTATTTGGATGTATGGTACGCTATGTTTTATTTGGATGTATGGTATGCTATGTTTTATTTGGATGTATGGTACGCTATGTTTTATTTGGATGTATGGTACGCTATGTTTTATTTGGATGTATGGTATGCTATGTTTTATTTGGATGTATGGTACGCTATGTTTTATTTGGATGTACGCTATGTTTTATTTGGATGTATGGTACGCTATGTTTTATTTGGATTTATGGTACGCTATGTTTTATTTGGATTTATGGTACGCTATGTTTTATTTGGATGTATGGTACGCTATGTTTTATTTGGATGTATGGTACGCTATGTTTTATTTGGATGTATGGGATGCTATGTTTTATTTGGATGTACGCTATGTTTTATTTGGATGTATGGTACGCTATGTTTTATTTGGATGTATGGTATGCTATGTTTTATTTGGATGTACGCTATGTTTTATTTGGATGTATGGTACACTATGTTTTATTTGGATGTATGATATGCTATGTTTTATTTGGATGTATGGTATGCTATGTTTTATTTGGATGTACGCTATGTTTTATTTGGATGTACGCTATGTTTTATTTGGATGTACGCTATGTTTTATTTGGATGTACGCTATGTTTTATTTGGATGTACGCTATGTTTTATTTGGATTTATGGTACGCTATGTTTTATTTGGATTTATGGTACGCTATGTTTTATTTGGATGTATGGTACGCTATGTTTTATTTGGATGTATGGTACGCTATGTTTTATTTGGATGTATGGGATGCTATGTTTTATTTGGATGTACGCTATGTTTTATTTGGATGTATGGTACGCTATGTTTTATTTGGATGTATGGTATGCTATGTTTTATTTGGATGTATGGTACGCTATGTTTTATTTGGATGTATGGTATGCTATGTTTTATTTGGATGTATGGTACGCTATGTTTTATTTGGATGTATGGTATGCTATGTTTTATTTGGATGTATGGTACGCTATGTTTTATTTGGATGTACGCTATGTTTTATTTGGATGTATGGTACGCTATGTTTTATTTGGATGTATGGTATGCATTTTATTTGGATGTATGGTACGCTATGTTTTATTTGGATGTATGGTACGCTATGTTTTATTTGGATGTATGGTATGCTATGTTTTATTTGGATGTATGGTACGCTATGTTTTATTTGGATGTATGGTATGCTATGTTTTATTTGGATGTATGGTATGCTATGTTTTATTTGGATGTATGGTATGCTATGTTTTATTTGGATGTATGGTATGTTTTATTTGGATGTATGGTACGCTATGTTTTATTTGGATGTATGGTATGCTATGTTTTATTTGGATGTATGCTATGTTTTATTTGGATGTATGCTATGTTTTATTTGGATGTATGGTACGCTATGTTTTATTTGGATGTATGGTACGCTATGTTTTATTTGGATGTATGCTATGTTTTATTTGGATGTATGCTATGTTTTATTTGGATGTATGGTATGTTTTATTTGGATGTATGGTATGTTTTATTTGGATGTATGGTATGTTTTATTTGGATGTATGCTATGTTTTATTTGGATGTATGGTATGTTTTATTTGGATGTATGGTACGCTATGTTTTATTTGGATGTATGGTACGCTATGTTTTATTTGGATGTATGGTACGCTATGTTTTATTTGGATGTATGGTACGCTATGTTTTATTTGGATGTATGGTACGCTATGTTTTATTTGGATGTATGGTACGCTATGTTTTATTTGGATGTATGGTACGCTATGTTTTATTTGGATGTATGGTACGCTATGTTTTATTTGGATGTATGGTACGCTATGTTTTATTTGGATGTATGGTACGCTATGTTTTATTTGGATGTACGCTATGTTTTATTTGGATGTATGGTATGCTATGTTTTATTTGGATGTATGGTATGCTATGTTTTATTATGTGTTCATCATATCTGTGATATGTTATTTGTAAAGTGCCTTTCATAAATTTGGTATATAATAATAGATAATGTTCACCAGCATTATATCGCTATATCTGTGATACTGTGATTCTTATGTATAAATATATTTATATAAAAAACCTGTGGTTCTTTTGTCAAAATCCTGTATGGCAACTGATTGTGGCCAGTGCCGGAAGTTGTAAAACGTTTATTAGATCTCAGACTAGAGCTCCAGTGAGTTGATTGGTGACTTTAAACCAAGGTCTCATCTCATGTCGGTGCTTTACACCAGAGGAGATTCTGGAATGGGTCTCTGTCTTTATTTTATGCTAATTGATGAAATACAGTGTTCTATCAGTGAGATATAATCCATATCACTCACTGCATATCACTCACTGTATTTTGCCGGACTCGTGAAAATATTTGAAATTTTCTCACTTCTCAGTGAGATATATTCCATATTCACTCAAAACAAACAAATATCCTCTATGTATCATTGCACTATCCACCAAAACTCTAAAATGACTAATCTCTTCAGGAGATGCCGCTCATATGGGCAACAAGTAGCGACGATAAAACAAACGTAAAACACACACACTACAAAAGTCATGTAGTATATTACACTTGATTAGAGGTAGACCTAACTATGCCACACCTCTAACGATGCCACACCTCTAACTATGCCACATCTACACCATCTCTCTTGTGGAGATTCATAACCATAGATACAAGGATCAAGAGTTGATATGGAAAGACTATGTATTATGTATACAATTCATGTAACTTTTGTATAACATTGTCATCAGTTGTAAACAATTTTAACATGTCCAGCTCCAATGGATGCATGCAACCTGGAATCACTAATGAATGCAATGGTTCCCCAAGGTCACAAGAGGTCATACTCTTCAATGTAGAGGTACATATAGTCTGTGTGTCTGCTCCAACTCTAGCTACACCGACACAAATACTGTCTTCATGCAACACTGAAACATAAATGGTGATTGAAACTGTAATGCAATGAAATTAGAAGAGCATTCTATAACTACATACAGTAGGTCTTTTTATTTAAAATTATAGTCATGGTCGTTGGTCTATCATATATGTTCACACAATTCATTGTTATGTATTTGGTCTAACTTATATAATTCCCAAATTCAGTGTATCTTTGCGTAATTTCGGATATGATCGTGTATAACTGTACCTGTTCTGTGATTTCCAAAAAAAAATTCTATTTTTAGCGATAGTACTAGTATCTTGAAGAGAACAGTTGTAGTTCTTCAAATTCACACCCACAAACATGTTGGTGTATGTAGATGGCGCTATGCTTGGAAAGCAGGTTTACCTAAGCTGTCGTTTTGTCAGAAATAAAACCTTCGAAAAATCAACAGGCCGGAACACAGGCTACTATTCAACCTAAGGACACTACTAAAGTGACACTACTTTATGTCTGATCTGGTAACTTGGTAATTTACAACCAGCTTATGTCTGATCTGGTATATTGGTATAGTACAACGAGCATATGTCTGATCTGGTATCTTGGTAATTTACAACCAGCTTATGTCTGATCTGGTATTTTGGTAATTTACAACCAGCTTATGTCTGATCTGGTATTTTGGTAATTTACAACCAGCTTATGTCTGATCTGGTATTTTGGTAATTTACAACCAGCTTATGTCTGATCTGGTATTTTGGTAATTTACAACCAGCTTATGTCTGATCTGGTATTTTGGTAATTTACAACCAGCTTATGTCTGATCTGGTATTTTGGTAATTTACAACCAGCTTATGTCGATCTGGTTTTTGGTAATACAACCACACACAATACAACCAGCTTATGTCTGATCTGGTATTTTGGTAATTTACAACCAGCTTATGTCTGATCTGGTATTTTGGTAATTTACAACCAGCTTATGTCTGATCTGGTATTTTGGTAATTTACAACCAGCTTATGTCTGATCTGGTATTTTGGTAATTTACAACCAGCTTATGTCAGATCTGGTATCTTGGTATAGTACAACCAGCTTATGTCTGATCTGGTATTTTGGTAAATTACAACCAGCTTATGTCTGATCTGGTATCTTGGTATAGTACAACCAACTTATGTCTGATCTGGTATCTTGGTAATTTACAACCAGCTTATGTCTGATCTGGTATTTTGGTAATTTACAACCAGCTTATGTCTGATCTGGTATCTTGGTAAGTACAACCAGCTTATGTTTGATCTGGTACAATAGTATCACTAGTTTAATTCAGGACTGATAACCAAGTACATCAGATTATATCTTGCCTGGTAAACATGTATATTACCATCAGCTTATGTCTGATCTGGTAACCAAGACTAGCAGTACAACCAGTATATATATGATATGGTAACCAACTAAAACAGTATCACCAGTTTACGGTGACCAGGCATAGAAGTATCACCGGTTTGTAACAAGGTATAACTGTAACTATGGCAACCCGGTATAGCAGTATTACCAGTTTGTTTTGTAACCAGGTAGAACTATCATCAGGTTGTCTTGTAACCAGGTAGAACAGTATCACCAGTTTGTTTTGTAACCAGGTAGGACAGTATCATCAGGTTGTCTTGTAACCAGGTAGAACAGTATCACCAGTTTGTCTGGTCTGGTAACCAGGTATAGCAATATCACCAGCTTGTACATGGCTGTGCCATTGTTTGACAGAATAAAATGAAAAATTCAAATAATTTAACTTACACAGATTTTCATTATCCTCGGACTTTCTCTTGGTAACAATTTGCAGTAATTGTTCTGTAGCAGTACTAACTGACATATAGCGTGGTGGTTCATAGATCTTCCTACCTCTGTAATATACACACAGTACTAACTGACATATAGCGTGGTGGTTCATAGATCTTCCTACCCCTGTAATATACATACAGTACTAACTGACATATAGCATGGTGGTTCATAGATCTTCCTACCTCTATAATATACACACAGTACTAACTGACATATAGCGTGGTGGTTCATAGATCTTCCTACCTCTGTAATATACACACAGTACTAACTGACATATAGCGTGGTGGTTCATAGATCTTCCTACCCCTGTAATATACATACAGTACTAACTGACATATAGCATGGTGGTTCATAGATCTTCCTACCTCTATAATATACACACAGTACTAACTGACATATAGCGTGGTGGTTCATAGATCTTCCTACCTCTGTAATATACACACAGTACTAACTGACATATAGCGTGGTGGTTCATAGATCTTCCTACCCCTGTAATATACATACAGTACTAACTGACATACAGCGTGGTGGTTCATAGATCTACCTACCTCTGTAATATACATACAGACATATAGTGTGGTGGTTCATAGATCTTCCTACCTCTGTAATATACATACAATACTAACTGACATACAGCGTGGTGGTTCATAGATCTACCTACCTCTGTAATATACATACAGACATATAGTGTGGTGGTTCATAGATCTTCCTACCCCTGTAATATACACACAGTACTAACTGACATATAGTGTGGTGGTTCATAGATCTTCCTACCTCTGTAATATACATACAGTACTAACTGACATATAGCGTGGTGGTTCATAGATATTCCTACCTCTATAATATACACACAGTACTAACTGACATATAGCGTGGTGGTTCATAGATCTTCCTACCTCTGTAATATACACACAGTACTAACTGACATATAGTGTGGTGGTTCATAGATCTTCCTACCTCTGTAATATACACACAGACATATAGCGTGGTGGTTCATAGATCTTCCTACCTCTGTAATATACATACAGTACTAACTGACATATAGCGTGGTGGTTCATAGATCTTCCTACCCCTGTAATATACACACAGTACTAACTGACATATAGTGTGGTGGTTCATAGATCTTCCTACCTCTGTAATATACACACAGTACTAACTGACATATAGCGTGGTGGTTCATAGATATTCCTACCCTACAGTTAATAGATAATAGGGGCAGTTAAAATTAAACTTTATACCAATATTTTATCGCCCAAAATCATTGGAAAAGTATAAAAGAAAAGAAGATTTGTGCTTATTAGTGGTGATAGGATTTTATTTCATCTAGTGATCACCGAAATATGTATTTTGGTGATCATTCGACGAAATAAATTCCATATATTGCACTAATAAACACAAATATCCTCTGCATCTTTTTATCGGCATAAATTTACAGGGAAAACATCAACTACAGTAGGAATATACATGCAGATTTATTTGTACGAAGATTAGGATCTATAGAAAATTCTGACATCCATAATTGGCCCAAATATTATGAAACACCCTGTGGACATCTTATTCTGAGAATACTAAACTTAGAATAAAACAGCCGTAAAAAGATATACTTACTTCATAAGATTTTCTATACTTTGTTCTTTTACTTTGATATCTAAACAAAATAAATCACACATGTATATAAACAAGAGAGCAAGGATGCTACTCATAGTCCGCCTCCGTGGTCGAGGTCGCCGACTTGTATACCACTGTAACCTATCATCACTGATGGTCACGGGTTCGAGCCTCACTCAGACCGTGTCTCTTTATATGAAAAAGTTGACATTTTCTTACGGAGGTTAGTGTATCTAGTACTGATTAACCGCTGGAGCCTGCCCAGGAAAGGTGTCGTTAGGTAAACTGCACATCGCTCAAATGGGCAACCAGTAGCGACGTTAAATAAACTTAAATTAAAAATATATATATAATAATGATACTCACAGATGACTCATTTGACAGCAATACAGACTAATTCTCTACTCCCACAATAAGTCCCAACTCCCAAGACTGAATTGAATTTTGGTAAAAAATAGTCCGATTTCAGAAATTATTTACTTGCTAAAAGAAATTGAAACTTTGCATACACATACTTTGACTAATTTTTTATACCCACAGTAAGTCCAAACCCCCAAGAGTGGCCTTGAACTTGTAATTGTTGATGTCACCGGAAAGGTGACTAAAGTGGGCGAGACGAAAAGGGATATTAACAATCTAAAATTTTCATATTTGGTAAAATAGGAGTCTATTGAAAAGAAAGTTTGCAATTCATACCTAGTAAGCACAGAGTATGCATGCCTCGTTGAAGATTTGTACATATTTTATCATAGAAACTGTCGGGTGTCCACGTTTCTTCCCAGAATACAATAGACACTGTTTCACCAAAGTTGTACAACTGAAATACATAATAAATATTACAGTATTCAATATCACTAAACAGATTGGGGGAAGTTACAGTATTCAATATCACTAAACAGATTGGAGGACATTACAGTATTCAATATCACTAAACAGATTGGAGGAAATTACAGTATTCAATATCACTAAACAGATTGGAGGAAATTACAGTATTCAATATCACTGAATGGATTGGAGGAAATTACAGTATTCAATATCACTAAACAGATTGGAGGAAATTACAGTATTCAATATCACTGAATGGATTGGAGGAAATTACAGTATTCAATATCACTAAACAGATTGGAGGAAATTACTGTATTCAATATCACTAAACAGATTGGAGGAAATTACAGTATTCAATATCACTGAATGGATTGGAGGAAGTTACAGTATTCAATATCACTAAATGGATTGGAGGAAATTACAGTATTCAATATCACTGAATGGATTGGAAGAAGTTACAGTATTCAATATCACTGAACGGATCAGGGGAAATCAGTATTCAATATCACTGAATGGATTGGGGGAAGTATAAAAAGTGTTCATACACTGCACTGGAGTTAGCAAGTGTAATTTATTTGTTTCAATGTGGAAGATGGAAGAGATGGTATTACCTAATGGGAAGAACATGTAGTATATACATGTATTGTAGTGTAGTATATACATGTATTGTAGTATATACATGTATTGTAGTATATACATGTATTGTAGTATATACATGTAATGTAGTATATACATGTATTGTAGTGTATACATGTATTGTAGTATATACATGTAATGTAGTATATACATGTATTGTAGTATATACATGTAGTGTAGTGTAGTATATACATGTATTGTAGTGTAGTATATACATGTATTGTAGTATATACATGTAGTGTAGTATATACATGAAATGTAGTATATACATGTAATGTAGTATATACATGTAATGTAGTATATACATGTAATGTAGTATATACATGTAATGTAGTATATACATGTATTGTAGTATATACATGTAATGTAGTATATACATGTATTGTAGTGTATACATGTAATGTAGTATATACATGTATTGTAGTATATACATGTATTGTAGTGTAGTATATACATGTATTGTAGTATATACATGTATTGTAGTATATACATGTATTGTAGTATATACATGTAATGTAGTATATACATGTATTGTAGTGTATACATGTATTGTAGTATATACATGTAATGTAGTATATACATGTATTGTAGTATATACATGTAGTGTAGTGTAGTATATACATGTATTGTAGTGTAGTATATACATGTATTGTAGTATATACATGTAGTGTAGTATATACATGTAATGTAGTATATACATGTAATGTAGTATATACATGTAATGTAGTATATACATGTAATGTAGTATATACATGTATTGTAGTATATACATGTAATGTAGTATATACATGTATTGTAGTGTATACATGTAATGTAGTATATACATGTATTGTAGTGTATACATGTAATGTAGTATATACATGTATTGTAGTATATACATGTATTGTAGTATATACATGTAGTGTAGTATATACATGTATTGTAGTATATACATGTATTGTAGTATATACATGTATTGTAGTATATACATGTAGTGTAGTATATACATGTATTGTAGTGTATACATGTATTGTAGTATATACATGTAATGTAGTATATACATGTAATGTAGTATATACATGTAATGTAGTATATACATGTAGTGTAGTATATACATGTAATGTAGTATATACATGTAGTGTAGTATATACATGTAATGTAGTATATACATGTAATGTAGTATATACATGTAGTGTAGTATATACATGTAATGTAGTATATACATGTAATGTAGTATATACATGTAATGTAGTATATACGTGTAGTATATACATGTAATGTAGTATATACATGTAATGTAGTATATACATGTAGTGTAGTGTATACATGTATTGTAGTATATACATGTAATGTAGTATATACATGTAATGTAGTATATACATGTAATGTAGTATATACATGTAATGTAGTATATACATGTAGTGTAGTATATACATGTAATGTAGTATATACATGTAATGTAGTATATACATGTAATGTAGTATATACATGTAGTGTAGTATATACATGTAATGTAGTATATACATGTAATGTAGTATATACATGTATTGTAGTATATACATGTATTGTAGTATATACATGTATTGTAGTGTAGTATATACCTGTATTGTAGTATATACATGTATTGTAGTATATACATGTAATGTAGTATATACATGTATTGTAGTATATACATGTAATGTAGTATATACATGTATTGTAGTATATACATGTATTGTAGTGTAGTATATACATGTATTATAGTATATACATGTATTGTAATGTAGTATATACATGTATTGTAGTATATACATGTATTGTATTGTAGTATATACATGTATTGTAGTGTAGTATATACATGTATTGTAGTATATACATGTATTGTAGTATATACATGTAATGTAGAAACAATGTAGTATATACATGTATAAAAACATGTAGTGTAGTATATACATGTATTGTAGTATATACATGTATTGTAGTATATACATGTATTGTAGTATATACATGCATTGTAGTATATACATGTATTGTAGTATATACATGTATTGTAGTATATACATGTAATGTAGTATATACATGTATTGTAGTATATACATGTAATGTAGTATATACATGTAATGTAGTATATACATGTATTGTAGTATATACATGTATTGTAGTATATACATGTAGTGTAGTGTAGTATATACATGTATTGTAGTGTAGTATATACATGTATTGTAGTATATACATGTAGTGTACTATATACATGTATTGTAGTATATACATGTATTGTAGTATATACATGTAGTGTAGTATATACATGTATTGTAGTATATACATATATTGTAGTATATACATGTATTGTAGTATATACATGTATTGTAGTATATACATGTAATGTAGTATATACATGTATTGTAGTATATACATGTATTGAAGTATATACATGTAGTGTAGTATATACATGTAATGTAGTATATA
>CM026400.1:51700626-51712404 GCA_014843695.1 Archivesica marissinica
TACATGTAGTGTACTATATACATGTATTGTAGTATATACATGTATTGTAGTATATACATGTAGTGTAGTATATACATGTATTGTAGTATATACATATATTGTAGTATATACATGTATTGTAGTATATACATGTATTGTAGTATATACATGTAATGTAGTATATACATGTATTGTAGTATATACATGTATTGAAGTGTGAGCTGTTTTGCTTTGGGGGTTTAAAGTCACACTAACAGCTTAGGTCACATGGTGACTCTCCAGCTATTCCAGGTTGAGGAAGCCCCCAGGTACCCACCCTTCTGAGCAGTATTTAATGCATGACGGGCACCCTGGTAGAACCATTGACTTTCCACAAGCCAGCTGCATAGTTTCCTCACTTGAAATAATTCAACACCCCCAGCAGGATTCGAACCTACAGCGGTGAGGGGCTAGTTATTTGAAGTCAACGACCGTATTCATTCAGCAACGGAGGTCCCCATAATTGTGCTGTGAGAGTAACAGGGCATTTGTATCTATATGAAATATTTCAAGTGAATTTATGGAATGGTTCTAAAGAAATTTAAGATGCATTGTGTAAATTCATAGTATCAATACCTTGCACACTATCGGTAGCCTGGGAACAGGCGTCGATATATTTTGCCTGGTCAGTCAAATAAATATATTTTAACACCGAGACTATTAATTGGGCCGTATTGAGTTTCTCACATGACTTAATTAATGACGTACTTGAATCGAAAGCGAGGCACTGCAATGTTTATAAAAAATTTATAATCGGCCGCCATTGTTTACGGGTCAACGGAACGATAAATAGTTTTAACAAGTACAATGTGCGTCTGATTTGACATATTTACTCAATATTTAAGTTGTCCTTAGTTCAATTACGCTGAATCGATCCATTACCATCTAAACGTAATATTTAAAATCCTCCATCTCGTCAATATAACACAGAAACGGGACATTATATGTTTGCAATGTAAATGAGTCTACGGGAGCATTTGTGTATATTCGGAAATGATCGTGTATAATCGTGCCTGTTTGGCGATTTCTGATAGAATTACGTTTCTATATTTAGCGATTTTATCTTGTAGAGAAGAGTTGTCGTACTTCAAATCTACACCCTCATAAACGAGGGTGTAAGTAGATGGCGCTACGATCGGAAATACAGTTTCCCCAGACTGTCATTTTGCCAGAAGTTAAAAAGTGAAAAATTGACAGACTGGCACCCAGACTACACTATCAGTACAGAATGTGACACCAGTATTTACCTGGAGACCACAGCATCCAATGGCATTCATGATGGAGGCGTTGTGTATGACCCTGTAGTCTATACCTTTCCGTTTAGCTCTCAACACAAGATCTGTGTGAGTGGTGGCCCTACCAAACAAACATACAAATTAAAGTCAACGTGTAATAACACCTGGAAGGATTCTGATTGGTCGCGGCATGACAGCTTGCTTTTAACACATTTGGCATTATAGTAAACAAACATATAAATTAACGTCTGCCACATCCATTATGTAACGCGATGTGTGAAGTACAGTCATGTATATATATATATTTAAAAATGTGCTTGTATTAAGTGTAATAAAGCCATTACATATTTTCTTATATCACCACATGTGTAATAACACCTGGAAGGATTCTGATTGGCCGCGGCATGACGGCTTGCTTTTAACACATTTGACATTATAGTTTACAACTTTGCCGTTGAAGATCAATAAAATGTTAAATATGCACTAGATGCATACAGTATAGTGATTATAAATATGCACTAGGTGCATACAGTATAGTGATTATAAATATGCACTAGGTGCATACAGTATAGTGATTATAAATATGCACTAGATGCATACAGTATAGTGATTATAAATATGCACTAGGTGCATACAGTATAGTGATTATAAATATGCACTAGGTGCATACAGTATAGTGATTATAAATATGCACTAGATGCATACAGTATAGTGATTATAAATATGCACTAGGTGCATACAGTATAGTGATTATAAATATGCACTAGGTGCATACAGTATAGTGATTATAAATATGCACTAGATGCATACAGTATAGTGATTATAAATATGCACTAGGTGCATACAGTATAGTGATTATAAATATGCACTAGGTGCATACAGTATAGTGATTATAAAATATGCACTAGATGCATACAGTATAGTGATTATAAATATGCACTAGGTGCATACAGTATAGTGATTATAAATATGCACTAGGTGCATACAGTATAGTGATTATAAATATGCACTAGATGCATACAGTATAGTGATTATAAATATGCACTAGGTGCATACAGTATAGTGATTATAAATATGCACTAGGTGCATACAGTATAGTGATTATAAATATGCACTAGATGCATACAGTATAGTGATTATAAATATGCACTAGGTGCATACAGTATAGTGATTATAAATATGCACTAGGTGCATACAGTATAGTGATTATAAATATGCACTAGATGCATACAGTATAGTGATTATAAATATGCACTAGGTGCATACAGTATAGTGATTATAAATATGCACTAGGTGCATACAGTATAGTGATTATAAATATGCACTAGATGCATACAGTATAGTGATTATAAATATGCACTAGGTGCATACAGTATAGTGATCAAATATGCACTAGGTGCATACAGTATAGTGATTATAAATATGCACTAGATGCATACAGTATAGTGATTATAAATATGCACTAGATGCATACAGTATAGTGATTAAAAATATGCACTAGATGCATACAGTATAGTGATTATAAATATGCACTAGATGCATACAGTATAGTGATTATAAATATGCACTAGATGCATACAGTATAGTGATTATAAATATGCACTAGATGCATACAGTATAGTGATTATAAATATGCACTAGGTGCATACAGTATAGTGATTATAAATATGCACTAGATGCATACAGTATAGTGGTTATAAATATGCACTAGATGCATACAGTATAGTGATTATAAATATGCACTAGATGCATACAGTATAGTGGTTATAAATATGCACTAGATGCATACAGTATAGTGATTATAAATATGCACTAGATGCATACAGTATAGTGATTATAAATATGCACTAGGTGCATACAGTATAGTGGTTAAATATGACTAGATGCATACAGTATAGTGATTATAAATATGCACTAGATGCATACAGTATAGTGATTATAAATATGCACTAGATGCATACAGTATAGTGATTATAAATATGCACTAGGTGCATACAGTATAGTGATTATAAATATGCACTAGATGCATACAGTATAGTGGTTATAAATATGCACTAGATGCATACAGTATAGTGATTATAAATATGCACTAGATGCATACAGTATAGTGGTTATAAATATGCACTAGATGCATACAGTATAGTGATTAAATATGCACTAGGTGCATACAGTATAGTGGTTAAATATGTACTAGGTGCATACAGTATAGTGGTTAAATATGCACTAGGTGCATACAGTATAGTGGTTAAATATGCACTAGGTGCATACAGTATAGTGGTTAAATATGCACTAGGTGCATACAGTATAGTGATTATAAATATGCACTAGGTGCATACAGTATAGTGGTTAAATATGTACTAGGTGCATACATTTGTGTGTGTTGTGTTAAATATGACTAGTGCATACAGTATAGTGTTATTGTGTGCATACAGTATAGTGATTTAAATATGCACTAGTGCATACAGTATAGTGATTATAATATGCACTAGTGCATACAGTATAGTGTTATAATATGCACTAGGTGCATACAGTATAGTGATTATAAATATGCACTAGATGCATACAGTATAGTGGTTATAAATATGCACTAGATGCATACAGTATAGTGATTATAAATATGCACTAGATGCATACAGTATAGTGGTTATAATATGCACTAGATGCATACAGTATAGTGATTATAATATGCACTAGATGCATACAGTATAGTGGTTAAATATGCACTAGGTGCATACAGTATAGTGGTTAAATATGTACTAGGTGCATACAGTATAGTGGTTAAATATGTACTAGGTGCATACAGTATAGTGGTTAAATATGCACTAGGTGCATACAGTATAGTGATTAAATATGCACTAGGTGCATACAGTATAGTGATTATAAATATGCACTAGATGCATACAGTATAGTGGTTAAATATGCACTAGGTGCATACAGTATAGTGATTATAAATATGCACTAGGTGCATACAGTATAGTGATCAAATATGCACTAGGTGCATACAGTATAGTGATTATAAATATGCACTAGGTGCATACAGTATAGTGGTTAAATATGTACTAGGTGCATACAGTATAGTGGTTAAATATGTACTAGGTGCATACAGTATAGTGGTTAAATATGTACTAGGTGCATACAGTATAGTGATTAAATATGCACTAGGTGCATACAGTATAGTGATTATAAATATGCACTAGATGCATACAGTATAGTGGTTAAATATGCACTAGGTGCATACAGTATAGTGATTATAAATATGCACTAGGTGCATACAGTATAGTGATCAAATATGCACTAGGTGCATACAGTATAGTGATTATAAATATGCACTAGGTGCATACAGTATAGTGATCAAATATGCACTAGGTGCATACAGTATAGTGATTATAAATATGCACTAGGTGCATACAGTATAGTGATCAAATATGCACTAGTTGCATACAGTATAGTGATTATAAATATGCACTAGGTGCATACAGTATAGTGGTTAAATATGTACTAGGTGCATACAGTATAGTGGTTAAATATGTACTAGGTGCATACAGTATAGTGGTTAAATATGTACTAGGTGCATACAGTATAGTGGTTAAATATGCACTAGGTGCATACAGTATAGTGGTTAAATATGCACTAGGTGCATACAGTATAGTGGTTAAATATGTACTAGGTGCATACAGTATAGTGGTTAAATATGCACTAGGTGCATACAGTATAGTGATTATAAATATGCACTAGGTGCATACAGTATAGTGATCAAATATGCACTAGGTGCATACAGTATAGTGATTATAAATATGCACTAGGTGCATACAGTATAGTGATCAAATATGCACTAGGTGCATACAGTATAGTGATTATAAATATGCACTAGGTGCATACAGTATAGTGATCAAATATGCACTAGGTGCATACAGTATAGTGATTATAAATATGCACTAGATGCATACAGTATAGTGATTATAAATATGCACTAGGTGCATACAGTATAGTGGTTAAATATGCACTAGGTGCATACAGTATAGTGGTTAAATATGCACTAGGTGCATACAGTATAGTGATTATAAATATGCACTAGGTGCATACAGTATAGTGGTTAAATATGTACTAGGTGCATACAGTATAGTGGTTAAATATGTACTAGGTGCATACAGTATAGTGGTTAAATATGTACTAGGTGCATACAGTATAGTGGTAAATATGCACTAGGTGCATACAGTATAGTGGTTAAATATGCACTAGGTGCATACAGTATAGTGGTTAAATATGTACTAGGTGCATACAGTATAGTGGTTAAATATGCACTAGGTGCATACAGTATAGTGATTATAAATATGCACTAGGTGCATACAGTATAGTGATTAAATATGCACTAGGTGCATACAGTATAGTGATTATAAATATGCACTAGGTGCATACAGTATAGTGATCAAATATGCACTAGGTGCATACAGTATAGTGATTATAAATATGCACTAGGTGCATACAGTATAGTGGTTAAATATGTACTAGGTGCATACAGTATAGTGGTTAAATATGTACTAGGTGCATACAGTATAGTGGTTAAATATGTACTAGGTGCATACAGTATAGTGGTTAAATATGCACTAGGTGCATACAGCATAGTGGTTAAATATGCACTAGGTGCATACAGTATAGTGGTTAAATATGTACTAGGTGCATACAGTATAGTGGTTAAATATGCACTAGGTGCATACAGTATAGTGATTATAAATATGCACTAGGTGCATACAGTATAGTGATTAAATATGCACTAGGTGCATACAGTATAGTGATTATAAATATGCACTAGGTGCATACAGTATAGTGATCAAATATGCACTAGGTGCATACAGTATAGTGATTATAAATATGCACTAGGTGCATACAGTATAGTGATCAAATATGCACTAGGTGCATACAGTATAGTGATTATAAATATGCACTAGGTGCATACAGTATAGTGATCAAATATGCACTAGGTGCATACAGTATAGTGATTATAAATATGCACTAGGTGCATACAGTATAGTGGTTAAATATGTACTAGGTGCATACAGTATAGTGGTTAAATATGTACTAGGTGCATACAGTATAGTGGTTAAATATGTACTAGGTGCATACAGTATAGTGGTTAAATATGCACTAGGTGCATACAGTATAGTGGTTAAATATGCACTAGGTGCATACAGTATAGTGGTTAAATATGTACTAGGTGCATACAGTATAGTGGTTAAATATGCACTAGGTGCATACAGTATAGTGATTATAAATATGCACTAGGTGCATACAGTATAGTGATTAAATATGCACTAGGTGCATACAGTATAGTGATTATAAATATGCACTAGGTGCATACAGTATAGTGATCAAATATGCACTAGGTGCATACAGTATAGTGATTATAAATATGCACTAGGTGCATACAGTATAGTGATCAAATATGCACTAGGTGCATACAGTATAGTGATTATAAATATGCACTAGGTGCATACAGTATAGTGATCAAATATGCACTAGGTGCATACAGTATAGTGATTATAAATATGCACTAGATGCATACAGTATAGTGATTATAAATATGCACTAGATGCATACAGTATAGTGATTATAAATATGCACTAGATGCATACAGTATAGTGATTATAAATATGCACTAGATGCATACAGTATAGTGATTATAAATATGCACTAGATGCATACAGTATAGTGATTATAAATATGCACTAGGTGCATACAGTATAGTGGTTATAAATATGCACTAGATGCATACAGTATAGTGATTATAAATATGCACTAGATGCATACAGTATAGTGGTTATAAATATGCACTAGATGCATACAGTATAGTGATTATAAATATGCACTAGATGCATACAGTATAGTGGTTATAAATATGCACTAGATGCATACAGTATAGTGGTTATAAATATGCACTAGATGCATACAGTATAGTGATTAAATATGCACTAGGTGCATACAGTATAGTGGTTAAATATGTACTAGGTGCATACAGTATAGTGGTTAAATATGTACTAGGTGCATACAGTATAGTGGTTAAATATGCACTAGGTGCATACAGTATAGTGGTTAAATATGCACTAGGTGCATACAGTATAGTGGTTAAATATGCACTAGGTGCATACAGTAGTGATTATAAATATGCACTAGATGCATACAGTATAGTGATTAAATATGCACTAGGTGCATACAGTATAGTGATTATAAATATGCACTAGGTGCATACAGTATAGTGGTTAAATATGTACTAGGTGCATACAGTATAGTGGTTAAATATGTACTAGGTGCATACAGTATAGTGGTTAAATATGCACTAGATGCATACAGTATAGTGGTTATAAATATGCACTAGATGCATACAGTATAGTGGTTAAATATGCACTAGGTGCATACAGTATAGTGATTATAAATATGCACTAGGTGCATACAGTATAGTGATTATAAATATGCACTAGATGCATACAGTATAGTGGTTAAATATGTACTAGGTGCATACAGTATAGTGGTTAAATATGCACTAGATGCATACAGTATAGTGATCAAATATGCACTAGGTGCATACAGTATAGTGATTATAAATATGCACTAGATGCATACAGTATAGTGATCAAAAGTATTGCATCGATTTTTCCGTGGAGTTATTTCTTTGATTATCGAGGACTATTTAATACAGCGTATGAATGCACCTTACTGATTTCCTCTTCAAATTTATGGTTACTATGGTAATGTGATAAAAAGGATCTTACACTCGTGGTGATGTACATTGTATATATATATATATATAGGATCTTACACTCGTGGTGATGTACATTGTATATATATATATATATAGGATCTTACACTCGTGGTGATGTACATTGTATATACAGGATCTTACACTCGTGCTGATGTACATTGTATATACAGGATCTTACACTCGTGCTGATATATAGGACATCCTCTCGTGCTGATTTCATACCATATTTTATGAAACATGTTTTGGAATTTAATAGCAAAATTCCAAAACTCGTTTGATAAACAGACAGATCTGTAGTCCAGTGGTAACACGCTGGACTGGTAATCAAGGGATCGCATGTTCGATCCCCCGTCTGACCCTAATAAAATTAACAGTCTTTCAGATGGGACTTTAAACTGAGGTCTTGTTTCAGTGCTGTACACCGTGCACGCAAAAGAGTCTCTGTCTGTATCATTGCACTATTCTCCAAAAATCTAAATTGACTAAGTCTAATCTCTTCAGGAGGCGTCGCTCATATGGCCAACCGGTAGCGACGATAAATAAACGTAAAACACACACTCGTTTGATAAAATATGGTATGAAATCACCACGAGTGTAGGATCCTATATGTATGCACATTTATTTATGTTACAGGCGTGTCAGTGGTCGACACATTGGACTGTGAATCCAGGGATTGCAGGTTCGACCCCACATCTGACTCTAATAATATTAACAGTCTTTCAGATGGGACTATAAACCGAGGTCTAACGTACGTATGCTACACACCGGGCATGTAAATGAACCAGAGATGATTCTGGAATTGAAGTATCTTCTGTATCTTGCGCTATTCGCCAAACATACTTCTGGAGGAGTCGTCCCGATTAACCAGGGGGAGATGATAAATAAACGTAACCATAGATACAAAACAGAGTGGTGAAACCGATATATCAAGTTTTATTGTGCGAACCAACAGTCCAACTTACTTTGCTGGATAATATTGTTTTTATCGATTTGACAGTAAAATTTTAGGCTATTAAATAAAACAGGAACTTATTACTGATATGTGCATTTCTTAAAAGTGATAGTAAAATGTACAGTTATCATCAATGGCCGACATTACTGACTAGAGAATGTCATTAATGTTGGCATAATGTTTAAAATGTTCTTTGAAAAATGTCTATTTGTGTTCTATAAACAAGTCACAATTTTCTCAATGGTAACATATCGAGGTGAAATTTTCATTACATGTATATGCTTGCGAGAGGTTCTGGTATAAACATGAAATATCAACTCCATATTTATTAATTTTGTCCGAGTGCTCATTTTTGCAAGTCGTTGGTCATTTGCCGGTTAACCCCTTGTGAAATATCTCGTACCACATGCCTAATATTTACCCAAAAGGATCACCAACCACCAGAAAAGCTATGTCTTCTGTCTCCGAATCAGCCAACAATGTGTCTGAAAATCATGAAATAACAAGAGATATCAGTAGACATAGGAGTTCGTCTTTGGGGTTCATTCAAACCGCTGTAGCACAGAGGATGTAAAGCCGGAGAGATGTGTGTCTATAGAGGATGTAAAGCCGGAGAGATGTGTATCTATAGAGGATGTAAAGCCAGAGAGATGTGTATCTATAGAGGATGTAAAGCCGGAGAGATGTGTATCTATAGACGATGCAAAGCCGGAGAGATGTGTATCTATAGAGGATGTAAAGCCGGAGAGATGTGTATCTATAGAGGATGTAAAGCCGGAGAGATGTGTATCTATAGAGGATGGAAAGCCAGAGAGATGTGTATCTATAGACGATGTAAAGCCAGAGAGATGTGTATCTATAGAGGATGGAAAGCCACATGGAGATGTGTATCTATAGAGGATGTAAAGCCGGAGATATGTGTGTCTATAGAGGATGCAAAACCAGAGAGATGTGTGTCTATAGAGGATGCAAAACCAGAGAGATGTGTGTCTATAGAGGATGTAAAGCCAGAGAGATGTGTATCTATAGAGGATGTAAAGCCGGAGAGATGTGTATCTATAGAGGATGTAAAGCCGGAGAGATGTGTATCTATAGAGGATGTAAAGCCGGAGAGATGTGTATCTATAGACGATGCAAAGCCGGAGAGATGTGTATCTATAGAGGTTGTAAAGCCGGAGAGATGTGTATCTATAGAGGATGTAAAGCCGGAGAGATGTGTATCTATAGAGGATGTAAAGCCAGAGAGATGTGTATCTATAGAGGATGTAAAGCCGGAGAGATGTGTATCTATAGATGATGCAAAGCCGGAGAGATGGGTATCTATAGAGGATGTAAAGCCGGAGAGATGTGTATCTATAGAGGATGGAAAGCCAGAGAGATGTGTGTCTATAGAGGATGGAAAGCCGGAGAGATGTATGTCCATGGAGGATGTAAAGCCAGAGAGATGTGTATCTATAGAGGATGTAAAGCCGGAGAGATGTGTATCTATAGACGATGTAAAGCCAGAGAGATGTGTATCTATAGATGATGCAAAGCCGGAGAGATGGGTATCTATAGAGGATGTAAAGCCGGAGAGATGTGTATCTATAGAGGATGGAAAGCCAGAGAGATGTGTGTCTATAGAGGATGGAAAGCCGGAGAGATGTATGTCCATGGAGGATGTAAAGCCAGAGAGATGTGTATCTATAGAGGATGTAAAGCCGGAGAGATGTGTATCTATAGAGGATGTAAAGCCAGAGAGATGTGTATCTATAGAGGATGTAAAGCCGGAGAGATGTGTATCTATAGAGGATATAAAGCCGGAGAGATGTGTATCTATAGAGGATGTAAAGCCGGAGAGATGTGTATCTATAGAGGATGTAAAGCCGGAGAGATGTGTATTTATAGAGGATGTAAAGCCGGAGAGATGTGTATCTATAGAGGATGTTAAGCCGGAGAGATGTGTGTCTATAGAGGATGTAAAGCCAGAGTGATGTGTGTCTATAGAGGATGTAAAGCCAGAGAGATGTGTGTCTATAGAGGATGTTAAGCCGGAGAGATGTGTATCTATAGAGGATGTAAAGCCGGAGAGATGTGTATCTATAGAGGATGGAAAGCCAGAGAGATGTGTGTCTATAGAGGATGGAAAGCCAGAGAGATGTGTGTCTATAGAGGATGTTAAGCCAGAGTGATGTGTGTCTATAGAGGATGTAAAGCCAGAGAGATGTGTGTCTATAGAGGATGGAAAGCCAGAGAGATGTGTGTCTATAGAGGATGGAAAGCCAGAGAGATGTGTGTCTATAGAGGATGTTAAGCCAGAGAGATGTGTATTACACAGGATGAATGCACCGAGAATGATAAACCTGAAATATTTCCATTTAAGATCATTTGGTATAGAAGTCTATCATCTTGGATAAATTTCAAGATGGTCTTGTAAAGAGAAAATTCCCAACATTGAAACGTTAAACATAATCTATTTATAGTAACAAGTCTTCACTGCCATAAAAATACTGACCAGAAAATGTGCTAAGCAATTTGGTCCAAATTCCAAAAACGAAGCATTAAATGTGTCTACATCCGCATACATCACAATACAAATATTTGTTAAATTAGATGATTCCAGCTTAATGACTACCTGATTCAGTCTCCACCATATCTCTGTCTGCTATTATAACTTCTCTCTCATAAAACTTCTCCTGTAAATTAAAATATGTATTAAGCAGCTGATATTCCCTGTTTTCTTATCATGCTACATGCATCTCACTCAGGGCTATTCCTTGCCAGTGCATGCTACATGCATCTCACCCAGGGCTATTCCTTGCCAATGCATGCTACATGCA
>CM026400.1:51713404-51742924 GCA_014843695.1 Archivesica marissinica
TTGACCAGGCTCTCGGGTTTTGCCTCACAGAAGAGGTACTAGTCCTTGAGTTAAAGCCTTCTTTTGTTGATTAGAATCATCAATTATTGCAGACCCATTCAAGTGTAGGCATTTTGCACTGTTTATTGTTAGATGGTCAGCGTCAGTTTTATCAAAAAATCAGAATTATTTCCCAATATGAATTGCATTGTTTGAGAGTGCACACTGTTTGCGTTCTCTGCACGCTTTAGACTGTGAATTGAACACTTTAATCTGTGAATCGCAGTGTGTACGTTCACGAGTTAGAGAGGACATAATGGGAGTGAACATATGTTATAGAGTGAGACATATTTTAAGACGGATTTACATATGCTGTTAATTTCACCTACTAGATGTGTTTGAAATGGTGTATTTTCTTTATTAGTTCGATTATAAAATATTCTAGATAATTGTAGTAACGTTATATTTTACAGCTGTGTCAAACTATGTACATAATTTCTGAAGTTGAATTCCTTTTAACTATTTAAATAAACTGAAAGCTCTTTTCGAACGCATTATGTTTCTGCAATATAAATAGACATGGTACTAATTCTTGTTGGATGTAGACATTATTCTCAACAGCTACGAGGGCCTATCATGAACTACATATTTTACTATTTCATAACGCTTTCACATAGCGTAATGTCATTTGTATGTTCAAAGATTACTCATTCTCCAATTAATGTAGCATGCGCCGACATTAGTGACGTTGCAATTAATGACCGTCGTCATATCAATAATCTGATGTCACATCAAAAGCGTTCGTTGTAAAATGGCGTCGCACAGTGTAAACGAGCAGCGTGTTGTGATAAGTTTTACACATTGCTCTGACAATCTTTTTCCGAAAATCAGGAGGATGTGCATACAGTGTATGGGGACTCTTGTTTATCGAATGGTGTTATTTCAAAGTGGGTGAATCGCTCTAAAGATGGTAGAGAAACAACCGAAGATGATAAACGTACTGGCAGACCAGTGATTGCTACAAATGAAACGAAAGTGGCTGAAATTCAGGAATACATTCTTGAATATAGAAGAGTAACTGTTGAAAATGGTGCGGGACAATTAGATAGTTCGTATGGTACAACTCAGGACATTATGTCTAATAAGTTTGGAATGCGACGTGTTTCGGCAAGATGGGTACCTTGCTTGCTGCTTCCGGATGAAACAGATACCACGAATACTATCAACTGTACAACGACGACGGTGATGCCTTTCTCAATCGAGTTGTTACATATGATGAAACATGCATTCAATTTTTGAGCCGAAAAGTAACAACATAGCCCAACTTGGATGCATTCTTCTTCGCCTTCACCGACAAAAGCGTTGATTTTCATGTCTACCGGTAAAGTAATGGCTATTATATTTTGCAATATACAAGGTATAATTATAAATCGCTTTGTTCATCCAAAAACTAGAGTTACTGGAAACAATAAATAAAACAGTAATTAAACATGAGCTATTAAATGAAAGCGCCCACAGCTTGAACGGTCTGGGATTCTGCTGCACCATGATAACACGCCAATCCATAACAGCCACGTTGTGTCGGACACAATCAAGGAACATGGAGTAGAACCGTAGACATCTTAAAAACATGCTGCGTTGTAAGAAATATGAGTCCCGATGGGAATTGAGGTGCGCCGTAAACAGAAAGTTGCGGGAGATCTCTACATACATTTTCTAACATTCACTGTAGTATACCAGAGTAGGCTGGGTAACTCTACATACAGATTCTAACATTCATTGTAGTATATCAGGGTAGGCTGTGTAACTCTACATACAGATTCTAACATTCATTGTAGTATGCCAGGGTAGGCTGAGTGACTCTACATATAGATTCTAACATTCACTGTAGTATGCCAGGGTAGGCTGAGTGACTATACATACAAACAGATTCTAACATTCACTGTAGTATTCCAGGGTAGGCTGAGTGACTCTACATACATACAGATTCTAACATTCACTGTAGTATACCAGAGCAGGCTGAGTGACTTTATATACAGATTCTAATATTCATTGTAGTATGCCACGGTAGGCTGAGTGACTCTACATATAGATTCCAACATTCACTGTATTATGCCAGGGTAGGCTGAGTGACTCTACATACAGATTCTAACATCCACTGTAGTATGCCAGGGTAGGCTGTGTAATTCTACATACAGATTCTAACATTCACTGTAGTATACCAGGGTAGGCTGGCTAACTCTACATACAGATTCTAACATTCATTGTAGTATACCAGGATAGGCTGAGTAACTCTAACTACAGATTCTAACATTCATTGTAGCATACCAGGGTATACTGAGTAACTCTACATACAGATTCTAACATTCATTGTAGTATACCAGGGTATACTGAGTAACTCTACATATAGATCCTAACATTCAATGTAGTGTGCCAGGGTAGGCTGAGTGACTCTATATACAGATTCTAACATTCACTGTAGTAAGCCAGGGTAGGCTGAGTGATTCTACATACAGATTCTAACATTCAGTGTAGTGAGCCAGGGTAGGCTGAGTGACTCTACCTATAGAATCTAACATTCACTGTAGTATACCAGGGTAGGCTGAGAACTCTACATCAAATTATAACATCATGTAGTATACCAGAGTAGGCTGGGTAACTCTACATACAGATTCTAATATTCATTGTAGTATATCAGGGTAGGCTGAGTAACTCTACATACAGATTCTAACATTCATTGTAGTATACCAGGATATGCTAAGTAACACTACATACAGATTCTAACATTCACTGTAGTATGCCAGGGTAGGCTGAGTGACTCTACATACAGATTCTAACATTCATTGTAGTATGCCAGGGTAGGCTGAGTGACTCTACATATAGATTCTAACAGTCAATGTAGTGTGACAGGGCAGGCTGAGTGACTCTACATACAGATTCTAACATTCACTGTAGTATACCAGGGTAGGCTGAGTGACTCTACATATAGATTCTAACATTCATTGTAGTATGCCAGGGTAGGCTGAGTGACTCTACATACATACAGATTGTAACATTCACTGTATTATGCCTGGGTAGTCTGAGTGACTCTACATACAGATTCTAACATTCACTGTAGTAAGCCAGGGTAGGCTGAGTGATTCTACATACAGATTCTAACATTCAGTGTAGTGAGCCAGGGTAGGCTGAGTGACTCTACCTATAGAATCTAACATTCACTGTAGTATACCAGGGTAGGCTGAGTAACTCTACATACATATTCTAACATTCACTGTAGTATACCAGAGTAGGCTGGGTAACTCTACATACAGATTCTAATATTCATTGTAGTATATCAGGGTAGGCTGAGTAACTCTACATACAGATTCTAACATTCATTGTAGTATACCAGGATATGCTAAGTAACACTACATACAGATTCTAACATTCACTGTAGTATGCCAGGGTAGGCTGAGTGACTCTACATACAGATTCTAACATTCATTGTAGTATGCCAGGGTAGGCTGAGTGACTCTACATATAGATTCTAACAGTCAATGTAGTGTGACAGGGTAGACTGAGTGACTCTACATACAGATTCTAACATTCACTGTAGTATGCCAGTGTAGGCTGAGTGACTCTACATACAGATTTTAACATTCATTGTAGTGTGCCAGGGTAGGCTGGGTGACTCTACATACAGATTCTAACATTCATTGTAGTATGCCAGGGTAGGCTGAGTGACTCTACATATAGATTCTAACATTCATTGTAGTATGCCAGGGTAGGCTGAGTGACTCTACATACATACAGATTGTAACATTCACTGTAGTATGCCTGGGTAGGCTGAGTGACTCTACATACAGATTCTAACATTCATTGTAGTATGCCAAGGTTGGCTGAGTGACTCTATATACAGATTCTAACATTCATTGTAGTATGCCAGGGTAGGCTGAGTGACTCTACATATAGATTCTAACAGTCAATGTAGTGTGACAGGGTAGGCTGAGTGACTCTACATACAGATTCTAACATTCACTGTAGTATGCCAGAGTAGGCTGAGTGACTCTACATACAGATTTTAACATTCATTGTAGTGTGCCAGGGTAGGCTGGGTAACTCTACATACAGATTCTAACATTCATTGTAGTATGCCATGGTAGGCTGAGTGACTCTACATATAGATTCTAACATTCATTGTAGTATGCCAGGGTAGGCTGAGTGACTCTACATACATACAGATTGTAACATTCACTGTAGTATGCCTGGGTAGGCTGAGTGACTCTACATACAGATTCTAACATTCAGTGTAGTATGCCAGGGTAGGCTGAGTAACTCTACATACATATTCTAACATTCACTGTAGTATACTAGGGTAGGCTGGGTAACTCTACATACATATTCTAACATTCATTGTAGTATACCAGGGTAGGCTGAGTAACTCTACATACAGATTCTAACATTCATTGTAGTATACCAGGTTAGGCTGAGTAACTCTACATACAGATTCTAACATTCATTGTAGTATACCAGGTTAGGCTGAGTAACTCTACATACAGATTCTAACATTCATTGTAGTATACCAGGGTAGGCTGAGTAACTCTACATACAGATTCTAACATTCATTGTAGAATGCCAGGGTAGGCTGAGTGACTCTACATACAGATTCTAACATTCATTGTAGTGTGCCTGGGTAGGCTGAGTGACTCTACATACAGATTCTAACATTCACTGTAGTATGCCAGGGTAGGCTGAGTAACTCTACATACAGATTCTAACATTCATTGTAGTATACTAGCGTAGGCTGAGTAACTCTACATACAGATTCTAACATTCATTGTAGTATACCAGGGTAGGTTGAGTAACTCTACATACAGATTCTAACATTCATTGTAGTATACCAGGATAGGCTGAGTAACTCTACCTACAGATTCTAACATTCATTGTAGTATACCAGGGTATACTGAGTAATTCTACATACATATTCTAACATTCATTGTAGTATGCCAGGGTAGGCTGAGTGACTCTACATACAGATTCTAACATTCACTGTAGTAAGCCAGGGTAGGCTGAGTAACTCTACATACATTTTCTAACATTCATTGTAGTATATCAGGGTAGGCTGTGTAACTCTACATACAGATTCTAACATTCATTGTAGTATGCCAGGGTAGGCTGAGTGACTCTACATATAGAATCTAACATTCACTGTAGTATACCAGGTTAGGCTGTGTAACTCTACATACATTTTCTAACATTCACTGTAGTATACCAGAGTAGGCTGGGTAACTCTACATACAGATTCTAACATTCATTGTAGTATATCAGGGTAGGCTGTGTAACTCTACATACAGATTCTAACATTCATTGTAGTATGCCAGGGTAGGCTGAGTGACTCTACATATAGATTCTAACATTCACTGAGTATGCCAGGGTAGGCTGAGTGACTCTACATACATACAGATTCTAATATTCACTGTATTATGCCAGGGTAGGCTCAGTGACTCTACATACATACAGATTCTAACATTCACTGTAGTATACCAGGGTAGGCTGAATGACTCTACATACATACATATTCTAACATTCACTGTAGTATGTCAGGGTAGGCTGAGTGACTCTACATATAGATTCTAACATTCACTGTTGTATGCCAGGGTAGGCTGAGTGTCTCTACATACATACAGATTATAACATTCACTGTAGTTTGCCAGGGTAGGCTGAGTGACTCTACATACAGATTCTCACATTCATTGTAGTATGCCAGGGTAGGCTGAGTGACTCTACATACAGATTCTAACATTCATTGTAGTATGCCAGGGTAGGCTGAGTGACTCTACATATAGATTCTAACATTCATTGTAGTATGCCAGGGTAGGCTGAGTGACTCTACATACAGATTCTAACATTCATTGTAGTATGCCAGGGTAGGCTGAGTGACTCTACATATAGATTCTAACATTCACTGTAGTATGCCAGGGTAGGCTGAGTGACTATACATACATACAGATTCTAACATTCACTGTAGTATTCCAGGGTAGGCTGAGTGACTCTACATACATACAGATTCTAACATTCACTGTAGTATACCAGAGCAGGCTGAGTGACTTTATATACAGATTCTAATATTCATTGTAGTATGCCACGGTAGGCTGAGTGACTCTACATATAGATTCTAACATTCACTGTATTATGCCAGGGTAGGCTGAGTGACTTTACATACAGATTCTAACATCCACTGTAGTTTGCCAGTGTAGGCTGTGTAATTCTACATACAGATTCTAACATTCACTGTAGTATACCAGGGTAGGCTGGCTAATTCTACATACAGATTCTAACATTCATTGTAGTATACTAGGGTATACTGAAGAACTCTACATACAGATTCTAACATTCACTGTAGTATGCCAGGGTAGGCTGAGTGACTCTACATACAGATTCTAACATTCATTGTAGTATGCCAGGGTAGGCTGAGTGACTCTACATACAGATTCTAACATTCATTGTAGTGTGCCAGGGTAGGCTGGGTGACTCTACATACAGATTCTAACATTCATTGTAGTATGCCAGGGTAGGCTGAGTGACTCTACATACAGATTCTAATATTCATTGTAGTATGCCAGGGTAGGCTGAGTGACTCTACATACATATTCTAACATTCACTGTAGTGTGCCTGGGTAGGCTGAGTGACTCTACATACAGATTCTAACATTCAGTGTAGTATGCCAGGGTAGGCTGAGTAACTCTACATACATATTCTAACATTCACTGTAGTATACTAGGGTAGGCTGGGTAACTCTACATACATATTCTAACATTCATTGTAGTATACCAGGGTAGGCTGAGTAACTCTACATACAGATTCTAACATTCATTGTAGTATACCAGGTTAGGCTCAGTAACTCTACATACAGATTCTAAGATTCATTGTAGTATGCCAGGGTAGGCTGAGTGACTCTACATACAGATTCTAACATTCATTGTAGTATGCCAGGGTAGGATGAGTGACTCTATATACATATTGTAACATTCACTGTAGTGTGCCTGGGTAGGTTGAGTGACTCTACATACAGATTCTAACATTCACTGTAGTATGCCAGGGTAGGCTGAGTAACTCTACATACAGATTCTAACATTCATTGTAGTATACTAGCGTAGGCTGAGTAACTCTACATACAGATTCTAACATTCATTGTAGTATACCAGGGTATACTGAGTAATTCTACATACAGATTCTAACATTCATTGTAGTATGCCAGGGTAGGCTGAGTGACTCTACCTACAGATTCTAACATTCACTGTAGTAAGCCAGGGTAGGCTGAGTGATTCTACATACATACATACATACAGATTCTAACATTCACTGTAGTATGCCAGGGAAGGCAGAATGACTCTACATACAGATTCTAACATTCACTGTAGTATACCAGGGTAGGCTGAGTGACTCTACATACATACAGATTCTAACATTCACTGTAGTATACCAGGGTATGCTGAGTAACTCTACATACAGAATCTAACATTCATTGTAGTATACCAGGGTAGGCTGAGTAACTCTACATACAGATTCTAACATTCATTGTAGTATGCCAGGGTAGGCTGAGTGACTCTACATACAGATTCTAGCATTCATTTTAGTATGCCAGGGTAGGCTGAGTGACTCTACATACATAAATACAGATTCTAACATTCACTGTAGTATGCTAGGGAAGGCTGAATGACTCTACATACAGATTCTAACATTCACTGTAGTATACCAGCGTAGGCTGAGTGACTCAACATACATACAGATTCTAACATTCACTGTAATATACCAGGGTAGGCTGAGTAACTCTACATACAGATTCTAACATTCATTGTAGTATACCAGGGTAGGCTGAGTAACTCTACATACAGATTCTAACATTCATTGTAGTATACCTGGGTAGGCTGAGTAACTCTACATACAGATTCTAACATTCATTGTAGTATACCAGGATAGGCTGAGTAACTCTAACTACAGATTCTAACATTCATTGTAGCATACCAGGGTATACTGAGTAACTCTACATACAGATTCTAACATTCATTGTAGTATACCAGGGTATACTGAGTAACTCTACATATAGATCCTAACATTCAATGTAGTGTGCCAGGGTAGGCTGAGTGACTCTATATACAGATTCTAACATTCACTGTAGTAAGCCAGGGTAGGCTGAGTGATTCTACATACAGATTCTAACATTCAGTGTAGTGAGCCAGGGTAGGCTGAGTGACTCTACCTATAGAATCTAACATTCACTGTAGTATACCAGGGTAGGCTGAGTAACTCTACATACATACAGATTGTAACATTCACTGTATTATGCCTGGGTAGTCTGAGTGACTCTACATACAGATTCTAACATTCACTGTAGTAAGCCAGGGTAGGCTGAGTGATTCTACATACAGATTCTAACATTCAGTGTAGTGAGCCAGGGTAGGCTGAGTGACTCTACCTATAGAATCTAACATTCACTGTAGTATACCAGGGTAGGCTGAGTAACTCTACATACATACAGATTGTAACATTCACTGTATTATGCCTGGGTAGTCTGAGTGACTCTACATACAGATTCTAACATTCACTGTAGTAAGCCAGGGTAGGCTGAGTGATTCTACATACAGATTCTAACATTCATTGTAGTATACCAGGATATGTAGTAACACTACATACAGATTCTAACATTCACTGTAGTATGCCAGGGTAGGCTGAGTGACTCTACATACAGATTCTAACATTCATTGTAGTATGCCAGGGTAGGCTGAGTGACTCTACATATAGATTCTAACATTCATTGTAGTATGCCAGGGTAGGCTGAGTGACTCTACATACAGATTCTAACATTCACTGTAGTATGCCAGGGTAGGCTGAGTGACTCTACATACATACAGATTCTAACATTCACTGTAGTATGCCAGGGTAGGCTGAGTGACTCTACATACAGATTCTAACATTCATTGTAGTATGCCAGGGTAGGCTGAGTGACTCTACATATAGATTCTAACATTCATTGTAGTATGCCAGGGTAGGCTGAGTGACTCTACATATAGATTCTAACATTCACTGTAGTATGCCAGGGTAGGCTGAGTGACTCATACATACAGATTCTAACATTCACTGTAGTATGCCAGGGTAGGCTGAGTGACTCTACATACAGATTCTAACATTCATTGTAGTATGCCAGGGTAGGCTGAGTGACTCTACATAGATTCTAACAGTCATGTAGTGTGACAGGGTAGGCTGAGTGACTCTACATACAGATTCTAACATTCACTGTAGTATGCCAGAGTAGGCTGAGTGACTCTACATACAGATTTTAACATTCATTGTAGTGCCAGGGTAGGCTGGGTGACTCTACATACAGATTCTAACATTCATTGTAGTATGCCAGGTAGGCTGAGTGACTCTACATATAGATTCTAACATTCATTGTAGTATGCCAGGGTAGGCTGAGTGACTCTACATACATACAGATTGTAACATTCACTGTAGTATGCCTGGGTAGGCTGAGTGACTCTACATACAGATTCTAACATTCATTGTAGTATGCCAAGGTTGGCTGAGTGACTCTATATACAGATTCTAACATTCATTGTAGTATGCCAGGGTAGGCTGAGTGACTCTACATATAGAATCTAACATTCATTGTAGTATGCCAGGGTAGGCTGAGTGACTCTACATACAGATTCTAACATTCATTGTAGTATGCCAGGGTAGGCTGAGTGACTCTAAATACATACATACAGATTCTAACATTCACTGTAGTATGCCAGGGAATGCTGAATGACTCTACATACACATTCTAACATTCACTGTAGTATACCAGGGTAGGCTGAGTGACTCTACATACATACAAATTCTAACATTCACTGTAGTATACTAGGGTAGGCTGAGTGACTCTACATACATACAGATTCTAACATTCACTGTAGTATGTCAAGGTAGGCTGAGTGAATCTACATACAGATTCTAACATTCACTGTAGTATACCAGGGTAGGCTGAGTGACTCTACATACAGATTTTAACATTCATTGTAGTGTGCCAGGGTTGGCTGGGTGACTCTACATACAGATTCTAACATTCATTGTAGTATGCCAGGGTAGGCTGAGTGACTCTACATATAGATTCTAACATTCATTGTAGTATGCCAGGGTAGGCTGAGTGACTCTACATACATACAGATTGTAACATTCACTGTAGTATGCCTGGGTAGGCTGAGTGACTCTACATACAGATTCTAACATTCATTGTAGTATGCCAAGGTTAGCTGAGTGACTCTATATACAGATTTTAACATTCATTGTAGTATGCCAGGGTAGGCTGAGTGACTCTACATATAGATTCTAACAGTCAGTGTAGTGTGACAGGGTAGGCTGAGTGACTCTACATACAGATTCTAACATTCACTGTAGTATGCCAGGGTAGGCTGAGTGACTCTACATACAGATTTTAACATTCAATGTAGTGTGCCAGGGTAGGCTGGGTGACTCTACATACAGATTCTAACATTCATTGTAGTATGCCATGGTAGGCTGAGTGACTCTACATATAGATTCTAACATTCATTGTAGTATGCCAGGGTAGGCTGAGTGACTCTACATACATACAGATTGTAACATTCACTGTAGTATGCCTGGGTAGGCTGAGTGACTCTACATACAGATTCTAACATTCATTGTAGTATGCCAAGGTTGGCTGAGTGACTCTATATACAGATTCTAACATTCATTGTAGTATGCCAGGGTAGGCTGAGTGACTCTACATATAGAATCTAACATTCATTGTAGTATGCCAGGGTAGGCTGAGTGACTCTACATACAGATTCTAACATTCATTGTAGTATGCCAGGGTAGGCTGAGTGACTCTAAATACATACATACAGATTCTAACATTCACTGTAGTATGCCAGGGAAGGCTGAATAACTCTACATACATACAGATTCTAACATTCACTGTAGTATACCAGGGTAGGCTGAGTGACTCTACATACATACAGATTCTAACATTCACTGTAGTATACCAGGGTAGGCTGAGTGACTCTACATACATACAGATTCTAACATTCACTGTAGTATGTCAAGGTAGGCTGAGTGAATCTACATACAGATTCTAACATTCACTGTAGTATGCCAGGGTAGGCTGAGTGACTCTATATATATATTCTAACATTCACTGTAGTATGCCAGGGTAGGCTGAGTGAATTTATATACAGATTCTAACATTCACTGTAGTATGCCAGGGTAGGCTGAGTGACTCTACATATATTCTAACATTCACTGTAGTATACCAGGGTAGGCTGAGTGACTATACATACAGATTCAAACATTCATTGTAGTATGCCAGAGTAGGCTGAGTGACTCTACATACATACATACAGATTCTAACATTCACTGTAGTATGCCAGGGAAGGCTGAATGACTCTACATACAGATTCTAACATTCACTGTAGTATACCAGGGTAGGCTGAGTGACTCTACATACATACAGATTCTAACATTCACTGTAGTATACCAGGGTAGGCTGAGTGACTCTACATACATACAGTTTCTAACATTCACTGTAGTATGTCAAGTTAGGCTGAGTGACTCTACATACAGATTCTAACATTCACTGTAGTGTGCCAGGTTAGGCTGAGTGACTCTATATATAGATTCTAACATTCACTGTAGTATGCCAGGGTAGGCTTAGTGACTTTATATACAGATTCTAACATTCACTGTAGTATGCCAGGGTAGGCTGAGTGACTCTACATATAGATTCTAACATTCACTGTAGTATACCAGGGTAGGCTGGGTAACTCTACATATAGATTCTAACATTCATTGTAGTATGCCAGGGTAGGCTGAGTGACTCTACATACATATTCTAACATTCACTGTAGTGTACCAGGGTAGGCTGAGTGAATCTACATACAGATTCTAACATTCACTGTAGTATGCCAGGGTTGGCTGAGTAACTCTACATACAGATTCTAACAGTCACTGTAGTATCCCAGGGTAGGCTGAGTAACTCTACATACAGATTCTAACATTCATTGTAGTGTGCCAGGGTAGGCTGAGTAACTCTACATACAGATTCTAACATTCACTGTAGTATGCCATGGTAGGCTGAGTGACTCTACATACAGATTCTAACATTCACTGTAGTATGCCAGGGTAGGCTGAGTGACTCTACCTACAGATTCTAACATTCATTGTAGTATGCCAGAGTAGGTTGAGTGACTCTACATACATATTCTAACATTCATTGTAGTATGCCAGTGTAGGCTGAGTGACTCTACATATAGATTCTAACATTCATTTTAGTATGCCAGTGTAGGCTGAGTGACTCTACATACAGATTCTAACATTCATTGTAGTATGCCAAGGTTGGCTGAGTGACTCTATATACAGATTCTAACATTCATTGTAGTATGCCAGGGTAGGCTGAGTGACTCTACATATAGAATCTAACATTCGTTGTAGTATGCCAGGGTAGGCTGTGTGACTCTACATATAGATTCTAACATTCATTGTAGTATGCCAGGGTAGGCTGAGTGACTCTACATATAGATTCTAACATTCACTGTAGTATGCCAGGGTAGGCTGAGTGACTCTACATATAGATTATAACAATCATTGTAGTATGCCAGGGTAGGCTGAGTGACTCTACATACAGATTCTAACATTCATTGTAGTATGCCAAGGTTGGCTGAGTGACTCTATATACAGATTCTAACATTCATTGTAGTATGGCATATTAGGCTGAGTGACTCTACATATAGAATCTAACATTCACTGTAGTATGTCAGGGTAGGCTGAGTGACTCTACATACAGATTCTAACATTCACTGTAGTGTGCCAGAGTAGGCTGAGTGACTCTATATACAGATTCTAACATTCACTGTAGTATGCCAGCGTAGGCTGAGTGACAATACATATTGATTCTAACATTCACTGTAGTATACCAGGGTAGGGTGGGTAACTCTACATATAGATTCTAACATTCATTGTAGTATGCCAGGGTAGGCTGAGTGACTCTACATACATATTCTAACATTCACTGTAGTGTGCCAGTGTAGGCTGAGTGACTCTACATACAGATTCTAACATTCACTGTAGTATGCCAGGGTAGGCTGAGTAACTCTACATACAGATTCTAACATTCACTGTAGTATCCTAGGGTAGGCTGAGTAACTCTACATACAGATTCTAACATTCATTGTAGTGTGCCAGGGTAGGCTGATTAACTCTACATACAGATTCTAACATTCACTGTAGTATGCCAGGGTAGGCTGAGTGACTCTACATGCGGATTCTAACATTCATTGTAGTATGCCAGGGTAGGCTGAGTGACTCTACATACATATTCTAACATTCATTGTAGTATGACAGGTTAGGCTGAGTGACTCTACATATATATTCTAACATTCATTGTAGTATGCCAGGGTAGGCTGAGTGACTCTACATACAGATTCTAACATTCATTGTAGTATGCCAGGGTAGGCTGAGTGACTCTACATATAGATTCTAACATTCACTGTAGTATGCCAGGGTAGGCTGAGTGACTCTACATATAGATTCTAACATTCATTGTAGTATGCCAGAGTAGGCTGAGTGACTCTACATACTTACAGATTCTAACATTCACTGTAGTAAGCCAGGGTAGGCTGAGTGACTCTACATATAGATTCTAACATTCACTGCAGTATGTCAGGGTAGGCTGAATGACTCTACATACATATTCTAACATTCACTGTAGTATGCCAAGGTAGGCTGAGTGACTCTACATATAGATTCTAACATTCACTGTAGTATGCCAGTGTAGGCTAAGTGACTCTACATACATACATATTCTAACATTCACTGTAGTATGCAAGGGTAGGCTGAGTGACTCTACATACAGATTCTAACATTCATTGTAATATGCCAGGGTTGGCTGAGTGACTCTACATACAGATTTTAACATTCATTGTAGTATGCCAGGGTAGGATGAGTGACTCTACATATAGATTCTAACATTCATTGTAGTATGCCAGGGTAGGCTGAGTGACTCTACATACATACAGATTCTAACATTCACTGTGATATACCAGTGAAGGCTGAGTGACTCTACATACATACAGATTCTAACATTCACTGTAGTATGTCAGGGTAGGCTGAGTGACTCTACATACAGATTCTAACATTCACTGTAGTGTGCCAGTGTAGGCTGAGTGACTCTAGATATAGATTCTAACAATCACTGTAGTATGCCAGGGTAGGCTGAGTGAATCTACATACATACAGATTCTAACATTCACTGTAGTATATCAGGGTAGGCTGAGTGACTCTACATACATACAGATTCTAACATTCACTGTAGTATGCAGGGTAGGCTGAGTGACTCTACATACAGATTCTAACATTCACTGTAGTGTGCCAGGGTAGGCTGAGTGACTCTACATATAGATTCTAACATTCATGTAGTATGCCAGGGTAGGCTGAGTAACTCTACATACAGATTCTAACATTCACTGTAGTATGCCAGGGTAGGCTGAGTGACTCTACATACAGATTCTAACATTCACTGTAGTATGCCAGGGTAGCCTGAGTGACTCTACATACAGATTCTAACATTCATTGTAGTGCGCCAGGGTAGGCTGGGTGACTCTACATACAGATTCTAACAATAATTGTAGTATGCCAGGGTAGGCTGAGTGACTCTACATACATATTCTAACATTCAGTGTAGTGTGCCAGGGTAGGCTGAGTGACTCTACATACAGATTCTAACATTCACTGTAGTATGCCAGGGAAGACTGAGTAACTCTACATTTAGATTCTAACATTCATTGTAGTATGCCAGGGTAGGCTGAGTGACTCTACATACAGATTCTAACATTCATTGTAGTATGTCAGGGTAGCTTGAGTGACCCTACATATAGATTCTAACATTCACTGTAGTATGCCAGGGTAGGCTGAGTGAATCTACATACATACAGATTCTAACATTCACTGTAGTATGCCAGGCTAGGCTGGGTGACTCTACATACATACATATTCTAACATTCACTGTAGTATACCAGGGTAGGCTGAGTGACTCTACATACATACAGATTCTAACATTCACTGTAGTATGCCAGAGTAGGCTGAGTGACTCTACATATAGATTCTAACATTGTCTGTAGTATGCCAGGGTAGGCTGAGTGACTCTACATACATACAGATTCCAACATTCACTGTAGTATGTCAAGGTAGGCTGAGTGACTCTACATACAGATTCTAACATTCACTGTAGTATGCCAGGGTAGGCTGAGTGACTCTACATATAGATTATAAAATTCACTGTAGTATGACAGGGTAGGCTGAGTGACTCTACATACATACATATTCTAACATTCACTGTAGTATGCCAGGGTAGGCTGAATGACTCTACATACAGATTCTAACATTCATTGTAGTATGCCAGGGTAGGCTGAGTGACTCTACATACAGATTCTAACATTCATTGTAGTATGCCAGGGTAGGCTGAGTGACTCTACATATAGATTCTAACATTCACTGTAGTATGCCAGGGTAGGCTGAGTGACTCTACATATAGATTCTAACATTCATTGTAGTATGCCAGAGTAGGCTGAGTGACTCTACATACTTACAGATTCTAACATTCACTGTAGTATGCCAGGAATGGCTGAGTGACTCTACATACATACATATTCTAACATTCACTGTAGTAAGCCAGGGTAGGCTGAGTGACTCAACATATAGATTCTAATAGTCACTGCAGTATGTCAGGGTAGGCTGAATGACTCTACATACAGATTCTAACATTCACTGTAGTATGCCAAGGTAGGCTGAGTGAATCTACATATAGATTCTAACATTCACTGTAGTATGCCAGGGTAGGCTAAGTGACTCTACATACATACATATTCTAACATTCACTGTAGTATGCAAGGGTAGGCTGAGTGACTCTACATACAGATTCTAACATTCATTGTAGTATGCCAGGGTAGGCTGAGTGACTCTTCATACAGATTCTAACATTCATTGTAGTATGCCAGGGTAGGCTGAGTGACTCTACATATAGATTCTAACATTCATTGTAGTATGCCAGGGTAGGCTGAGTGACTCTACATACAGATTCTAACATTCACTGTAGTGTGCCAGGGTAGGCTGAGTGACTATACATACATACATATTCTAACATTCACTGTAGTATACCAGGGTAGGCTGAGTGACTCTACATACATACAGATTCTAGCATTCACTGTAGTATACCAGGGTAGGCTGAGTGACTCTACATATAGATTCTAACATTCAATGTAGTATGCCAGGGTAGGCTGAGTGACTCTACATACATACAGATTGTAACATTCACTGTAGTATGCCATGTTAGGCTGAGTGACTCTACATATATATTATAAAATTCACTGTAGTATGACAGGGTAGGCTGAGTGACTCTACATACAGATTCTAACATTCATTGTAGTATGCCAGGGTAGGCTGAGTGACTCTACATACAGATTCTAACATTCACTGTAGTATGCCAGAGTAGGCTGAGTGACTCTACATATAGATTATTCTAACATTGTCTGTAGTATGCCAGGGTAGGCTGAGTGACTCTACATACATACAGATTCTAACATTCACTGTAGTATGTCAAGGTAGGCTGAGTGACTCTACATACAGATTCTAACATTCACTGTAGTATGCCAGGGTAGGCTGAGTGACTCTACATATAGATTATAAAATTCACTGTAGTATGCCAGGGTAGGCTGAGTGACTCTACATACATACAGATTCTAACATTCACTGTAGTATGACAGGGTAGGCTGAGTGACTCTACATACAGATTCTAACATTCATTGTAGTATGCCAGGGTAGGCTGAGTGACTCTACTTACAGATTCTAAAATTCATTGTAGTATGCCATGGTAGGCTGAGTGACTCTACATATAGATTATAACATTCATTGTAGTATGCCAGGGTAGGCTGAATGACTCTACATATAGATTCTAACATTCATTGTAGTATACCAGGGTAGGCTGAGTGACTCTACATATAGATCCTAACATTCATTGTAGTATGCCAGGGTAGGCTGAGTGACTCTACATATAGATTCTAACATTCATTGTAGTATGCCAGGGTAGGCTGAGTGACTCTACATATAGATTCTAATATTCATTGTAGTATGCCAGGGTAGGCTGAGTGACTCTACATACATACAGATTCTAACATTCAATGAAGTATGCCAGGGCAGGCTGAGTGACTATACATAGAGATTCTAACATTCATTGTAGTATGCCAGGGTAGGCTGAGTGACTCTACATACAGATTCTAACATTCATTGTAGTATGCCAGGGTACGCTGAGTGACTCTACATATAGCTTCCAACATTCAGTGTAGTATGCCAGGGTAGGCTTAGTGACTGTACATATAGATTGTAACATTCATTGTAGTATGCCAGGGTAGGCTGAGTGACTCTACATACATACAGATTCTAACATTCACTGTAGTATACTAGGGTAGGCTGAGTGACTCTACATACATACAGATTCTAACATTCACTGTAGTATGTCAGGGTAGTCTGAGTGACTCTACATACAGATTCTAACATTCACTGTAGTGTGCCAGGGTAGGCTGAGTGACTATACATACATATTCTAACATTCATTGTAGTATGCCAGGGTAGGCTGAGAGACTCTACATACAGATTCTAACATTCATTGTAGTATGCCAGGGTAGGCTGAGTGACTCTACATATAGATTCTAACATTCACTGTAGTATGCCAGGGTAGGCTGAGTGACTCTACATATAGATTCTAACATTCATTGTAGTATGCCAGAGTAGGCTGAGTGACTCTACATACTTACAGATTCTATCATTCACTGTAGTATACCAGGAATGGCTGAGTGACTCTACATACATACATATTCTAACATTCACTGTAGTAAGCCAGGGTAGGCTGAGTGACTCTACATATAGATTCTAACATTCACTGCAGTATGTCAGAGTAGGCTGAATGACTCTACATACATATTCAAACATTCACTGTAGTATGCCAAGGTAGGCTGAGTGACTCTACATATAGATTCTAACATTCACTGTAGTATGCCAGTGTAGGCTAAGTGACTCTACATACATACATATTCTAACATTCACTGTAGTATGCAAGGGTAGGCTGAGTGACTCTACATACAGATTCTAACATTCATTGTAATATGCCAGGGTTGGCTGAGTGACTCTACATACAGATTTTAACATTCATTGTAGTATGCCAGGGTAGGCTGAGTGACTCTACATATAGATTCTAACATTCATTGTAGTATGCCAGGGTAGGCTGAGTGACTCTACATACATACAGATTCTAACATTCACTGTGGTATACCAGTGAAGGCTGAGTGACTCTACATACATACAGATTCTAACATTCACTGTAGTATGTCAGGGTAGGCTGAGTGACTCTACATACAGATTCTAACATTCACTGTAGTGTGCCAGTGTAGGCTGAGTGACTCTAGATATAGATTCTAACAATCACTGTAGTATGCCAGGGTAGGCTGAGTGAATCTACATACATACAGATTCTAACATTCACTGTAGTATATCAGGGTAGGCTGAGTGACTCTACATACATACAGATTCTAACATTCACTGTAGTATGTCAGTGTAGGCTGAGTGACTCTACATACAGATTCTAACATTCACTGTAGTGTGCCAGTGTAGGCTGAGTGACTCTACATATAGATTCTAACATTCAATGTAGTATGCCAGGGTAGGCTGAGTAACTCTACATACAGATTCTAACATTCACTGTAGTATGCCAGGGTAGGCTGAGTGACTCTACATACAGATTCTAACATTCACTGTAGTATGCCAGGGTAGCCTGAGTGACTCTACATACAGATTCTAACATTCATTGTAGTGCGCCAGGGTAGGCTGGGTGACTCTACATACAGATTCTAACAATAATTGTAGTATGCCAGGGTAGGCTGAGTGACTCTACATACATATTCTAACATTCAGTGTAGTGTGCCAGGGTAGGCTGAGTGACTCTACATACAGATTCTAACATTCACTGTAGTATGCCAGGGAAGACTGAGTAACTCTACATTTAGATTCTAACATTCATTGTAGTATGCCAGGGTAGGCTGAGTGACTCTACATACAGATTCTAACATTCATTGTAGTATGTCAGGGTAGCTTGAGTGACCCTACATATAGATTCTAACATTCACTGTAGTATGCCAGGGTAGGCTGAGTGAATCTACATACATACAGATTCTAACATTCACTGTAGTATGCCGCTAGGTGACTCTACTACATATTACATTCACTGTATTACCAGGGTAGGCTGAGTGACTCTACATACATACAGATTCTAACATTCACTGTAGTATTCGGGTAGGCTGAGTGACTCACATACATACAGATTCTAACATTCACTGTAGTATGCCAGAGTAGGCTGAGTGACTCTACATATAGATTCTAACATTGTCTGTAGTATGCCAGGGTAGGCTGAGTGACTCTACATACATACAGATTCTAACATTCACTGTAGTATGTCAAGGTAGGCTGAGTGACTCTACATACAGATTCTAACATTCACTGTAGTATGCCAGGGTAGGCTGAGTGACTCTACATATAGATTCTAACATTCACTGTAGTATGCCAGGGTAGGCTGAGTGACTCTACATACATACATATCTAACATTCACTGTAGTATGCCAGGGTAGGCTGAGTGACTCTACATACAGATTCTAACATTCATTGTAGTATGCCAGGGTAGGCTGAGTGACTCTACATACAGATTCTAACATTCATTGTAGTATGCCAGGGTAGGCTGAGTGACTCTACATATAGATTCTAACATTCACTGTAGTATGCCAGGGTAGGCTGAGTGACTCTACATATAGATTCTAACATTCATTGTAGTATGCCAGAGTAGGCTGAGTGACTCTACATACATACAGATTCTAACATTCACTGTAGTATGCCAGGGTAGGCTGAGTGACTCTACATACAGATTCTAACATTCATTGTAGTATGCCAGGGTAGGCTGAGTGACTCTCATACGATCTAACATTCATGACTAATAAGATTCTAACTCTGTAGTATGCCAGGGTAGGCTGAGTGACTCTACATATAGATTCTAACATTCATTGTAGTATGCCAGGGTAGGCTGAGTGACTCTACATACAGATTCTAACATTCACTGTAGTGTGCCAGGGTAGGCTGAGTGACTATACATACATACATATTCTAACATTCACTGTAGTATACCAGGGTAGGCTGAGTGACTCTACATACATACAGATTCTAGCATTCACTGTAGTATACCAGGGTAGGCTGAGTGAGTCTACATATAGATTCTAACATTCAATGTAGTATGCCAGGGTAGGCTGAGTGACTCTACATACATACAGATTGTAACATTCACTGTAGTATGCCATGTTAGGCTGAGTGACTCTACATATATATTATAAAATTCACTGTAGTATGACAGGGTAGGCTGAGTGACTCTACATACAGATTCTAACATTCATTGTAGTATGCCAGGGTAGGCTGAGTGACTCTACATACAGATTCTAACATTCACTGTAGTATGCCAGAGTAGGCTGAGTGACTCTACATATAGATTATTCTAACATTGTCTGTAGTATGCCAGGGTAGGCTGAGTGACTCTACATACATACAGATTCTAACATTCACTGTAGTATGTCAAGGTAGGCTGAGTGACTCTACATACAGATTCTAACATTCACTGTAGTATGCCAGGGTAGGCTGAGTGACTCTACATATAGATTATAAAATTCACTGTAGTATGCCAGGGTAGGCTGAGTGACTCTACATACATACAGATTCTAACATTCACTGTAGTATGACAGGGTAGGCTGAGTGACTCTACATACAGATTCTAACATTCATTGTAGTATGCCAGGGTAGGCTGAGTGACTCTACTTACAGATTCTAAAATTCATTGTAGTATGCCATGGTAGGCTGAGTGACTCTACATATAGATTATAACATTCATTGTAGTATGCCAGGGTAGGCTGAATGACTCTACATATAGATTCTAACATTCATTGTAGTATACCAGGTAGGCTGAGTGACTCTACATATAGATCCTAACATTCATTGTAGTATGCCAGGGTAGCTGAGTGACTCTACATAAGATTCTAACACACAACACCACAAACAAATCATGTAGTATGCCAGGTAGGCTGATGACTCACATACATCAGATTCTAACATTCACTGAAGTATGCCAGGGTAGGCTGAGTGACTCTACATAGAGATTCTAACATTCATTGTAGTATGCCAGGGTAGGCTGAGTGACTCTACATACAGATTCTAACATTCATTGTAGTATGCCAGGGTAGGCTGAGTGACACTACATATAGATTCTAACATTCAGTGTAGTATGCCAGGGTAGGCTTAGTGACTGTACATATAGATTGTAACATTCATTGTAGTATGCCAGGGTAGGCTGAGTGACTCTACATACATACAGATTCTAACATTCACTGTAGTATACCAGGGTAGGCTGAGTGACTCTACATACATACAGATTCTAACATTCACTGTAGTATGTCAGGGTAGTCTGAGTGACTCTACATACAGATTCTAACATTCACTGTAGTGTGCCAGGGTAGGCTGAGTGACTAAACATACATACAGATTCTAACATTCATTGTAGTATACCAGGGTAGGCTGAGTGAATCTACATAAATTCAGATTCTAACATTCACTGTAGTATACCAGGGTAGGCTGAGTGACTCTACATATAGATTCTAACATTCAATGTAGTATGCCATTGTAGGCTGAGTGACTCTACATACATACAGATTCTAACATTCACTGTAGTATGCCAGGGTAGGCTGAGTGACTCTACCTACAGATTCTAACATTCATTGTAGTATGCCAGGGTAGGCTGAATGACTCTACATACAGATTCTAACATTCATTGTAGTATGCCAGGGTAGGCTGAATGACTCTACATATAGATTATAACATTCATTGTAGTATGCCAGGGTTTGCTTAGTGACTCTACATACATACAGATTCTAACATTCACTGTAGTATACCAGGGTAGGCTGAGTGACTCAACATATAGATTCTAACATTCATTGTAGTATGCCATGGTAGGCTGAGTGACTCTACATACATACAGATTCTAACATTCACTGTAGTATGACAGGGTAGGCTGAGTGACTCTAAATAGAGATTCTAACATTCATTGTAGTATGCCAGGGTAGGCTGAGTGACTCTACATATAGATTCTAACATTCATTGTAGTATGCCAGGTAGGCTGAGTGACTCTATATATAGATTCTAACATTCAGTGTAGTATGCCAGGGTAGGTTTAGTGACTGTACATATAGATTCTAACATTCATTGTAGTATGCCAGGGTAGGCTGATTGACTCTACATATACAGATTCTAACATTCACTGTAGTATTCCAGGGTAGGCTGAGTGACTCTACATACATAGATTCTAACATTCACTGTAGTATGCCAAGGTAGGCTGAGTGACTCTACATACAAATTATAACATTCACTGTAGTATCAGGGTAGGCTGAGTACTCTACATACAGATTCTAACATTCACTGTAGTGTCCAGGGTAGGCTGAGTACTATACATACATATTCTAACATTCACTGTAGTATGTCAGTGTAGGCTGAGTGACTCTACATACAGATTCTAACATTCACTGTAGTATACCAGGGTAGGCTGAGTGACTCTACATATAGAATCTAACATTCAATGTAGTATGCCAGGGTAGGCTGAGTGACTCTACATACAGATTCTAACATTCACTGTAGTATGTCAGTGTAGGCTGAGTGACTCTACATACAGATTCTAACATTCACTGTAGTATGCCAGGGTAGGCTGAGTGACTCTACATATAGATTATAACATTCACTGTAGTATGCCAGGGTAGGCTGAGTGACTCTACATACAGATTCTAACATTCATTGTAGTATGCCAGGGTAGGCTGAGTGACTCTACATACAGATTATAACATTCATTGTAGTATGCCAGGGTAGGCTGAGTGACTCTACATAAGATTCTAACATTCATGTAGTATCCAGGGTAGGCTGAGTGACTCTACATATAGATTCTAACATTCATTGTAGTATGCCAGGGTAGGCTGAGTGACTCTACATATAGATTCTAACATTCATTGTAGTATGCCAGGGTAGGCTGAGTGACTCTACATACAGATTCTAACATTCACTGAAGTATGCCAGGGTAGGCTGAGTGACTCTACATAGAGATTCTAACATTCATTGTAGTATGCCAGGGTAGGCTGAGTGAATCTACATACAGATTCTAACATTCATTGTAGTATGCCAGGGTAGGCTGAGTGACTCTACATATAGATTCTAACATTCAGTGTAGTATGCCAGGGTAGGCTTAGTGACTGTACATATAGATTCTAACATTCATTGTAGTATGCCAGGGTAGGCTGAGTGACTCTACTTACATAGATTCTAACATTCACTGTAGTATACCAGTGTAGCTGAGACTATACATACATACAGATTCTAACATTCACTGTAGTATACCAGGGTAGGGTGAGTGACTCTACATACATACAGATTCTAACATTCACTGTAGTATGCCAGGGTAGGCTGAGTGACTCTACCTACAGATTCTAACATTCATTGTAGTATGCCAGGGTAGGCTGAGTGACTCTACATACAGATTCTAACATTCATTGTAGTATGCCAGGGTAGGCTGAATGACTCTACATATAGATTATAACATTCATTGTAGTATGCCAGGGTTTGCTTAGTGACTCTACATACATACAGATTCTAACATTCACTGTAGTATACCAGGGTAGGCTGAGTGACTCAACATATAGATTCTAACATTCATTGTAGTATGCCATGGTAGGCTGAGTGACTCTACATACATACAGATTCTAACATTCACTGTAGTATGACAGGGTAGGCTGAGTGACTCTAAATAGAGATTCTAACATTCATTGTAGTATGCCAGGGTAGGCTGAGTGACTCTACATATAGATTCTAACATTCATTGTAGTATGCCAGGGTAGGCTGAGTGACTCTATATATAGATTCTAACATTCAGTGTAGTATGCCAGGGTAGGTTTAGTGACTGTACATATAGATTCTAACATTCATTGTAGTATGCCAGGGTAGGCTGATTGACTCTACATACATACAGATTCTAACATTCACTGTAGTATTCCAGGGTAGGCTGAGTGACTCTACATACATACAGATTCTAACATTCACTGTAGTATGCCAAGGTAGGCTGAGTGACTATACATACATACAAATTATAACATTCACTGTAGTATGTCAGGGTAGGCTGAGTGACTCTACATACAGATTCTAACATTCACTGTAGTGTTCCAGGGTAGGCTGAGTGACTATACATACATACAGATTCTAACATTCACTGTAGTATGTCAGTGTAGGCTGAGTGACTCTACATACATACAGATTCTAGCATTCACTGTAGTATACCAGGGTAGGTTGAGTGACTCTACATATAGAATCTAACATTCAATGTAGTATGCCAGGGTAGGCTGAGTGACTCTACATACATACAGATTCTAACATTCACTGTAGTATGTCAGTGTAGGCTGAGTGACTCTACATACAGATTGTAACATTCACTGTAGTATGCCAGGGTAGGCTGAGTGACTCTACATATAGATTATAAAATTCACAGTAGTATGACAGGGTAGGCTGAGTGACTCTACATACAGATTCTAACATTCATTGTAGTATGCCTGGGTAGGCTGAGTGACTCTACATATAGATTATAACATTCATTGTAGTATGCCAGGGTAGGCTGAGTGACTCTACATATAGATTCTAACATTCATTGTAGTATGCCAGGGTAGGCTGAGTGACTCTACATATAGATTCTAACATTCATTGTAGTATGCCAGGGTAGGCTGAGTGACTCTACATATAGATTCTAATATTCATTGTAGTATGCCAGGGTAGGCTGAGTGACTCTACATACATACAGATTCTAACATTCACTGAAGTATGCCAGGGTAGGCTGAGTGACTCTACATAGAGATTCTAACATTCATTGTAGTATGCCAGGGTAGGCTGAGTGACTCTACATACAGATTCTAACATTCATTGTAGTATGCCAGGGTAGGCTGAGTGACTCTACATATAGATTCTAACATTCAGTGTAGTATGCCAGGGTAGGCTTAGTGACTGTACATATAGATTCTAACATTCATTGTAGTATGCCAGGGTAGGCTGAGTGACTCTACTTACATACAGATTCTAACATTCACTGTAGTATACCAGGGTAGGCTGAGTGACTATACATACATACAGATTCTAACATTCACTGTAGTATACCAGGGTAGGCTGAGTGACTCTACATACATACAGATTCTAACATTCACTGTAGTATGTCAGAGTAGGCTGAGTGACTCTACATACAGATTCTAACATTCACTGTAGTGTGCCAGGGTAGGCTGAGTGACTCTACATACATACAGATTCTAACATTCACTGTAGTATACCAGGGTAGGCTGAGTGACTCTACATACATACATATTCTAACATTCACTGTAGTATACTAGGGTAGGCTGAGTGACTATACATACATACATACAGATTCTAATATTCACTGTAGTATGTCAGGGTAGGCTGAGTGACTCTTCATATAGATTATAACATTCACTGTAGTATGCCAGGGTAGGCTGAGTTACTCTACATACAGATTCTAACATTCACTGTAGTATGCCAGGGTAGGCTGAGTGACTCTACATATAGATTCTAACATTCACTGTAGTATGCCAGGGTAGGCTGAGTGACTCTACATACAGATTCTAACATTCACTGAAGTATACCAGGGTAGGCTGGGTAAATCTACATACAGATTCTAACATTCACTGTAGTATACCAGGGTAGGCTGAGTAACTCTACATACATATTCTAACATTCACTGTAGTATACGAGGGTAGGCTGGGTAACTCTACATACAGATTCTAACATTCATTGTAGTATACCAGGGTAGGCTGAGTAACTCTACATACAGATTCTAACATTCATTGTAGTATACCAGGGTATGCTGAGTAACTCTACCTACAGATTCTAACATTCACTGTAATATGCCAGGGTAGGCTGAGTGACTCTACATACATATTCTAACATTCATTGTAGTATGCCAGGGTAGGCTGAGTGACTCTACATACAGATTCTAACATTCACTGTAGTATACCAGGGTAGGCTGAGTGACTCTACATACAGATTCTAACATTCATTGTAGTATACCAGGGTAGGCTGAGTGACTCTACATACAGATTCTAACATTCATTGTAGTATGCCAGTGTAGGCTGAGTGACTCCTACATACATATTCTAACATTCACTGTAGTGTGCAAGGGTAGGCTGTGTGACTCTACATACAGATTCTAACATTCAATGTAGTATGCCAGGGTAGGCTGAGTAACTCTACATACAGATTCTAACATTCACTGTAGTATGCCAGGGTAGGCTGGGTAACTCTACATACATATTCTAACATTCACTGTAGTATACCAGGGTAGGCTGAGTAACTCTACATACAGATTCTAACATTCACTGTAGTATACCAGGCTAGGCTGGGTAACTCTACATACAGATTCTAACATTCACTGTAGTATGCCAGGGTAGGCTGAGTAACTCTACATACATATTCTAACATTCAATGTAGTATACCAGGGTAGGCTGGGTAACTCTACATATAGATTCTAACATTCACTGTAGTATACTAGGGTAGTATGGGTAACTCTACATACAGATTCTGACATTCAATGTAGTGTGCCAGGGTAGGCTGAGTGACTCTACATACAGATTCTAACATTCACAGTAGTATGCCAGGGTAGGCTGAGTGACTCTACATACAGATTCTAACATTCACTGTAGTATGCCAGAGTAGGCTGAGTGACCCTACATACAGATTCTAACATTCATTGTAGTATGCCAGTGTAGGCTGAGTGACTCTACATATAGATTCTAACATTCATTGTAGTATGCCAGTGTAGGCTGAGTGACTCTACATACATACAGATTCCAACATTCACTGTAGTACACCAGGGTAGGCTGAGTGACTCTACATACATACAGATTCTAACATCCACTGTAGTATACCAGGGTAGGCTGAGAGACTCTACATACATACAGATTCTAACATTCACTGTAGTATGCCAGGGTAGGCTGAGTAACTCTACATACATATTCAAACATTCACTGTAGTATACCAGGGTAGGCTGGGTAACTCTACATACAGATTCTAACATTCATTGTAGTATACCAGGGTATGCTGAGTAACTCTACATACAGATTCTAACATTCACTGTAGTATGCCAGGGTAGGCTGAGTGACTCTACATATAGATACTAACATTCAATGTAGTGTGCCAGGGTAGGCTGAGTGACCCTACATACAGATTCTAACATTCATTGTAGTGTGCCAGGGTAGGCTGGGTGACTCTACATACAGATTCTAACATTCATTGTAGTATGCCAGGGTAGGCTGAGTGACTCTACATACATATTCTAACAGTCATTGTAGTATGCCAGGGTAGGCTGAGTGACTCTACACATATATTCTAACATTCACTGTAGTATGCCAGGGTAGGCTGAGTGACTCACTACATACATACATATTCTAACATTCACTGTAGTATGCCAGGGTAGGCTGAGTGACTCTACATACATACATATTCTAACATTCACTGTAGTATACCAGGGTATGCTGAGTGACTCTACATACATACAGATTCTAACATTCACTATAGTATGTCAAGGTAGGCTGAGTGACTCTACATACAGATTCTAACATTCACTGTAGTATGCCAGGGTAGGCTGAATGACTCTACATACATACAGATTCTAACATTCACTGTAGTATGCCAGGGTAGGCTGAATGACTCTACATACAGATTCTAACATTCATTGTAGTATGCCAGGGTAGGCAGAGTGACTCTACATACAGATTCTAAAATTCATTGTAGTATGCCAGGGTAGGCTGAGTGACTCTACATATAGATTATAACATTCATTGTAGTATGCCAGGGTAGGCTGAGTGACTCTACATATATATTCTAACATTCATTGTAGTATGCCAGGGTAGGCTGAGTGACTCTACATACATACAGATTCTAACATTCACTGTAGTATGCCAGGGTAGGCTGAGTGACTCTACATACAGATTCTAACATTCACTGTAGTATGCCAGGTAGGCTGAGTGACTCTACATACAGATTCTAACATTCATTGTAGTATGCCAGGGTAGGCTGAGTGACTCTACATACAGATTCTAACATTCATTGTAGTATGCCAGGGTAGGCTGAGTGACTCTACATATAGATTCTAACATTCACTGTAGTATGCCAGGGTAGGCTGAGTGACTCTACATATAGATTCTAACATTCATTGTAGTATGCCAGGGTAGGCTGAGTGACTCTACATACATACAGATTCTAACATTCATTGTAGTATACCAGGGTAGGCTGAGTGACTCTACATACATACAGATTCTAACATTCACTGTAGTATACCAGGGTAGGCTGAGTGACTCTACATACATACAGATTCTAACATTCACTGTAGTATGCCAGGGTAGGCTGAGTGACTCTACATACAGATTCTAACATTCACTGTAGTATGCCAGGGTAGGCTGAGTGACTCTACATATAGATTCTAACATTCATTGTAGTATACCAGGGTAGGCTGAGTGACTCTACATACAGATTCTAACATTCACTGTAGTATACCAGGGTAGGCTGAGTGACTCTACATAATACAGATTCTAACATTCACTGTAGTATGCCAGGGTAGGCTGAGTGACTCTACATACAGATTCTAACATTCACTGTAGTATGCCAGGTAGGCTGAGTGACTCTACATACAGATTCTAACATTCATTGTAGTATGCCAGGGTAGGCTGAGTGACTCTACATATAGATTCTAACATTCATTGTAGTATGCCAGGGTAGGCTGAGTGACTCTACATACATACAGATTCTAACATTCACTGTAGTATGCCAGGGTAGGCTGAGTGACTCTACATACAGATTCTAACATTCATTGTAGTATGCCAGGGTAGGCTGAGTGACTCTACATACAGATTCTAACATTCATTGTAGTATGCCAGGGTAGGCTGAGTGACTCTACATATAGATTATAACATTCATTGTATTATGCCAGGGTAGGCTTAGTGACTCTACATATAGATTCTAACATTCACTGTAGTATGCCAGGGTAGGCTGAGTGACTCTACATACATACAGATTCTAACATTCACTGTAGTATGTCAGGGTAGGCTGAGTGACTCTACATACAGATTCTAACATTCACTGTAGTGTGCCAGGGTAGGCTGAGTGACTCTACATATAGATTCTAACATTCACTGTAGTATACCAGGGTAGGCTGAGTGACTCTACATACATATTCTAACATTCACTGTAGTATGCCAGGGTAGGCTGAGTGACTCTACATACATATTCTAACATTCACTGTAGTATACCAGGGTAGGCTGAGTGACTCTACATATATATTCTAACATTCATTGTAG